>VDFB02280707.1:0-20170 GCA_007258455.2 Sequoia sempervirens
TACTATTGTTTTATGGCTACACAAACCATTGATGATACTTCCAGAACCGGACCAATACGAACTATTGTAGGAAATTATTTAAAACCACTTAATACAGAATCTGGTAAAGTTGCTCCCGGATGGGGAACTACTCCTTTTATGGGTATTGCAATGGCTCTATTTGCAGTATTCTTATGCCTTATTCTGGAGATTTATAATTCTTCCATTTTATTAGACGGAATTCCAGTTAGTTGGGGCTAGAAAAACTAGAAAATCCGCCCCCGAGTTCATCCAAAACAAAAAGAATTAAGAAAGAAAAAATTTTGAATAGCTTTCATTTTAGGTTATTACGTTCCGGTAGTTTGATCGTGTAATTACTTTTATCTAAGGATTTTTGGAATTATGGGTGTGCGACTTGTTAAAATTGATCTCTATTCTAGTACAGAAAACCGGTCTGTTGTCTTCATAAAATAAAGACGGTCCTTCTACCTCGTTAGATGTTGCTCTAATAGTTAATATCTGGAGCACGAGGTAATATATTCAAGAAAATCTGAACTATGGTTTATGCCTGTTTTTGAGACCTCGTGACCAAGCTTCTCAATAATTGGAAAAAACTATGATAATAAATTCAGGGATCTCTCTTCCTTTTTATACTGATGCTGACTAAAGAATGAGATAGTATTTCATTTTCTTTAGTTAGTCTATTTCATTAAGTAAGTAAGAATGAAATGGAAAGGTTATAACCCATAAAACCTTTCGAGTATTCAAAAAATCATCGGGTGAAATGAAAATCTTAGGTTTAGATTTATTCATCTATTGAGATCTCGACAAGATAATTCCTATTGATCATCCATACTAATTGTTTTCTAGGTGATTTATATCACGAATAGGATAAAAGATCGTTCAAAAGGCCTATAGCGATTTATTTTGCATAACAATGAGCCAACTTGAAATTTGAGCATTATCACTATCAAGTTTATTTTCCTCCTTATTGTAGGAAATCATGGATTATTGTGAATCCTCTTCCTTCATACAAAGATATGAAATATCAAATATTTTTGTATTTTACAAACCAAATACTTTGTTCAAAAAAGTATTTGGGTGTTCTTGTTTAAGCCGTATGAAAGGAAATTTTCATATACGGTTTTCAGAGGGGGAATTTGAGTTTACCTATCTCAATAAAGTATACGATTGGTTCGAAGAGCGTCTCGAGATTCAGGCGATTGCGGATGATATCACTAGTAAATATGTTCCTCCTCATGTGAATATATTTTATTGCCTAGGGGGAATCACACTGACTTCTTTTTTGGTACAAGTAGCTACCGGTTTTGCTATGACTTTTTACTATCGTCCCACCGTTCTAGAAGCTTTCGCCTCTATTCAATACATAATGACTGAAGTGAACTTCGGTTGGCTAATCCGATCGGTCCATCGGTGGTCAGCAAGTATGATGGTTTTAATGATGATCTTACATGTATTTCGCGTTTATTTAACAGGTGGATTCAAAAAACCTCGTGAATTAACTTGGGTTACGGGTGTAATTCTAGCTGTATTAACCGTATCTTTCGGTGTAACCGGTTATTCTTTGCCCTGGGATCAAATTGGTTATTGGGCAGTCAAAATTGTGACCGGTGTGCCTGAGGCCATTCCGTTAATAGGAACTCCTTTGGTAGAGTTATTACGCGGAAGTGTTAGTGTGGGTCAATCTACCTTGACTCGTTTTTATAGTTTACACACTTTCATATTACCCCTTCTTACTGTTGTATTTATGTTAATGCACTTTCTAATGATCCGCAAGCAAGGTATTTCAGGTCCTTTATAGAAAGGAAATATACATTTTGAATCAGTATTCAAAACCTATTATTTTATGATATATCATTGCCACGAATATTTCTTATTGAAAATAGGGAAATAAGAAAGCATGTTTCTCAGATTTCTCCTTTCAATTTTGAAGTATTCTTTATTTAATACAAAGAATTGAAGTAGATACTCATCTCAGATGGAGAAAATGGATTATGGGAGTGTGTGACTTGAACTATTGGTTAGGCCGTGCAGATCAATTTTAGGATCTTCCATATAAATATTCATCACGAAATGTGTCTATGTCCCAATTTTCTTTCCAAAAATAGGAAGTTTAGAACCTAGGTAAAAGGCGAGCACTTTGTTGTGTTCCAAGAGAGTTATTTCTATGATCGAATCTGAATTAGGCTCCATGAGATCCAGGTAATAGTAATAACATTGATAAGTCCAATTTATTACTTCAATTTTCCTTTCCTTTTCATAGTATGAAAATGCATGCATTTCCCTTGCATTTCAATAGGGTAAACTATCAGAGTAAAAGAAGGGGTCTAAAGAAGGAAAAAGGCCAAATCAGTAACAAGTCAATACCTTGTATGCAAAAAAAAATTGTGGCAGTTGAGATAAACACATATTACAAGGAATACGATGATCCAAAAGGCATATTGATCATGATCTAATTTGTGAGCTTACTTGGGTACTGGGCATACGAAACAATAAAATTGTGAATTTTATATAGATCTTCTTAGTTATACTTATTCTAATGATATACCATTGATTATTTTTATTTCAATTATTGCTCAAACTTGATGATCCAAATTGACATGTCCGGTTCTTTCGGGGGATAGATTCATTCATAATAATCTACTTATCCCAATAACAAAGAAACCTGACTTGAATGATCATGTATTAAGGGCTAAATTAGCTAAAGGCATGGGACGTAATTATTATGGCGAGCCCGCTTGGCCCAATGATCTCTTATATATTTTCCCAGTAGTTATTTTTGGTACTATTGCATGTATCATAGGTTTAGCAGTTCTAGAACCATCAATGATTGGTGAACCGGAAAATCCATTTGCAACTCCTTTGGAAATATTACCCAAATGGTATTTTTTCCCTATATTTAAAATACTTCGTACAGTACCTAATAAATTATTAGGCGTTCTTTTAATGGCTTTAGTACCTACAGGACTATTGATAGTCCCTTTCTTGGAGAATGTGAATCAATTTCAAAATTCATTTCGTCGTCCAGTAGCTACAACAGTATTCTTAATCAGTACCACAGTAGCTCTTTGGTTAGGTATTGGGGCAACGTTACCTATCATTGAATCTTTAACTCTAGGTCTTTTCCAATTTGATATAATTTATAATATCTTAATATAGGAGAGGAGGGAAATATTTTGTTTATATATCTAGGGAGTAGTTGCTTTAAGACAAATGGTATCTCCCTAGATATATTTTTTTGAATAAGATATTTTCTAATATTTCTATAAAATGGTCAAATATTTCTTCCAATTACTTTCCAGAAGAACTTAAAAGAAAGGAATGAATGGATAGATTCAATATAACTATTTATTGATAAATCTAAACCGGATTCCCCGGTGAATCAATTCCAATATTTCGCATAAATTCCAATATTTCTTTGACAGATTGTTCCCCAAGATGTTTGCTTTTCATTAAATATTCTCGCCTATAATTTGAGAGGTTTGATACTGTATTTATATTGGCCTTTTTGAGGAAATTATATACCCTAGTAGAGAAGTTTAATTGGTCAATATACATTTGATCAAAATCTATTCTCCTCGTATCAGTCGATATATGCGAAATAAGTAAGGAAGGAGTAATATTGTCACTTGGACTATTTGTTCCATCGATGTTCTCTTCCTTTGTATTCAAAAAGGGAAGGAAAAAAATAATCAAATTCCAAGACATTTCATAAAGTGCTTCTTTAGGCGCTAATCCTCCATTCGTCCATATTTCAAGAAATAGAATATCTTGTATCTCATTTTTGCTCCAATAGGAGTGACTACTGTAATTGACATTTTGAATAGGGATAAAGGCAGCACCTATAGGAAAAATTCCATCCTTATAATTGTAATTATTTGGATTTTGGATAATATATCCGCGACCATTTTCAATTTGTAATGATATATCTAAGGTAATTGATTTATTTATTTTAGCTATATGTTGTGTAGTATCAATTATTCTCATAGAAGGTGGTAACATTATATCTTGAGTGGTTACTTTTTTTGGTCTGACAACATGGATACATCCTTCTCAAATTTCGTATGCATCACTTTGAAGTACAATTTCTTTCAGATTCATCAAAATTTCATGTATTGATTCTTCAATACCTATTATCACGGAATATTCATTTGATATATTTTGAAATTGAGCACATGTGATACATGTTCCTTCTACTTCTCTGAGTAAAACTCTTCTTATTGTGTTTCCTATTGTATTAGCTTGACCTTTGTGAAACGAAGATAGAGTGAAACGACCATAATTAAAATGCTTATTCTCTATTCTGAATTTCACGCACTTCAATTTTGGTATCTTAATTGAGACTATTATTTTATTCTGATTCATAATATTATTTAAATAAATAATTTAATCATTTCTTTCTCTTTCAATTTATTCAATTCTTACACACGTCTCCTTTTGAGAGGCCTACATCTGTTATGTGGCATAGGAGTTACATCATGTACATAAGTTAATTGTATACCACTTTTAGCAATGGCTCGTAATGTTGTTTCTCTCCCCAGACCAGGGCCACTTATCATAACTTCTACTTCTTTTAGAAGACCTTGATTTACTAAGGTATTAACAACATTTGTTGCTGCAGTCTGAGCAGCAAATGGTGAATGTCTTTTTGTACCTTTAAATCCACAAGCACCGGCAGAAGACCAAGAAACCGCTTGCCCCCGTGTATCTGTAATAGTAACAATGGTATTGTGAAAACTTGCTTGAACATAAATAACTCCTTTCAGTATTCGATGTTTAGTTTTACGTGGCAAAAATCTTCTTGTAGCTCTACATGGCACATATTTTCTTCTAGTTTTTGACACAAATTTTTTTGTATTTTTTGACACAACACAAATCTTCTTATAATTTTTGATAAATTTTTATATTTAAATTAGTAAAAAGAAAATAGAATATATATAATGATTATAATATAATATATAGAATATATATATATATATATATATATTTCTTATATTATAAATCATTATATATATATTCTATATATTATATTATAATCATTATATATATAATAGAATATATATAATGATTATAATATAATATATAGAATATATATATATAATGATTTATAATATAAGATATATATATATTTCTTATATTATAATCATTATAAATTGGCTGCCAAAATTTATTTTAGAATTCATATCTTGATATAGAATAGTAATAGAAATTATCCCTATTTTATTTATGCCTCAGATTGTAACAAATTACAAGAAGGCATTTCCGTCTATGAATTAGGCAGCACTTTTCACAAATTTTGTGAACAGAAGCACAGATTTTCATATTTGTGGTCCTTTATTTAATGATAAAATATTGTTCTTTTTTATAGATTTAATGGGCCTCAATATTGATCGGTAGCAGATATAAATTCATCATCATTTCATTTGACAAGATGTCCATATATTATATGCCTTTTGCTTAAATCATAAACAGATAATCCAACTCTCACTCTATCTCTCGGTACTACTCGTATTGTTCGATATCTCATTTTACCTGATATAATCGTTAAAACCTTGAAATCGTTATCTAGGTGGACTAAAAACATACCATTAGGATATGTTGTGGTAACTACGTCGTCAACAATGACAAAATTCTTTTTGGTACCCATTTTGAACTAGACTCCTATTTTTTTGCAGTGATTTCAATTTTAAAAGTAGGGATAGTTATTAACTATTACATTGATTTCTAAAAGAGGAAAAAAAATTCATTATGTTTAAATAAAAGACATTTAGCATAACAAAAAATAAAGAATTTGTTTCTTTTTTTTATAAATTGAATATTTATTAAATAGCTTTTTTTTGTCAACCAAATTGCTAACACTGAATAATATTCAGTATTCATGAATATCATGAAGAAACTCTTTTTTCAATATTATTTTGGCAGCATTCCAATTTTGGAGGCAAAAATACAAGGCTCTTCAGCTATTTACTTTTTGTTTTGGAGCTACCATAAAATACATAATAGTTCCCCTCCTATTTTTTTTGTCAAGCTTCTCGTTCAATCATTATTCCTTGCGAAGTAGAAAGGATTGCAATTCCCATTCCACCTAAAACTTTAGGAATCTCTCAAGCATTAGAATAGATTCTCATAATAGGTTTGCTAATGTGCTTTGAAGCGGTTATATATCTCTTTTGCATCCTTCCCCTAGATTTTGAAGTTAAAACAAAAAAGATTTTTTACCTTCTCGATGTTCCCTAACATGTTCTATAAAACCTTCTCGTAGAAGAATCCTTGTGATGTTCTCGGTAATAGTAGTAGCTGCCACTCGAACTATTTTTTTTAACCATTTCAGCATTTCTTATATAAGTCATTAGATTAGCAATAGTATCGTTACCCATGACGAACTAATTCTTAGGAATTTACAAGCTCAATATAAAGACATGTTTATCTTTTTTAGGAATATGCCTAACATTACTTCTACATAGTGTATAATTATAATACTTTAGGAGACAATGAGATTATTTTGGTGAAATTCAATTCTCTTAATTCCTCAGTAACTAAACCAAAAACTCAAGTTCCTCTTAGATTTCCTTTTTGATCAATGACAACTGTTGCATTGTCATTTGATCATATTATCATTCCATGACTACGTTTAAGTTCTTTACACGTACGTATAACTACGGCTCTAACTACTTTTGATTCTTGTAGAGGCATATTAGGCATTGCTTCTTTAATTATAGCGATGATAATATCGTTGATATTAGTAGTGTTATGATTACCTACTCCTAGCACTCGAATACACATTAATTTTTGGGCTCCATTGTTGTCTACTACATTCAAGTAAGTTTGGGACTGAATCATTTTTCCTCCAAAAGAATTGTTACCTCGGTAGAAAAAAAGTATTTCTTATCAATTAAATAATCTTTTTCTACCAGAAATATCTCTTTGGTTCGGCATTATTTACACAAACTAGTAATAAATTTAGTATGTATAGCCATTTTAAATGCAACAATTTGAAAAGTTTCTCTAGCTATAGTCTCTGATATTCCACTTATTTCATAAAGTATTCGACCTGGTTTGACGACGGATACCCAATATTCTAGAGATCCCTTGGCTTTCCCCGAACCCATACGTCTTTCTACATGTCTCATTCTAATAGGTTTGTCTGGAAATATACATATCCATATGTTTACACCATGATGGGCATAATGATTAATTGCTCGTCGTCTTGCTTCTATCTGCCCAGATGTGATCCAAACAGGTTCCAATGCCTGAAGAGAAAATCTACCAAAACAAATGTGATTTCCCCAAGAAGATACTCCCTTGATTCTTCCCCTATGTTGATGACGAAATTTTGTTCTTTTTGGATTCTAGTTGATGGTTGTCTAATACTATTTGAATCCCATCTCTATTTTAGAACTGGATATGAAATTTTATTCTCATCTGGCTCCTTGTGAAGAATCTATGGCCAAATTCGATAATAAATATTGAGATCCTCTGTTATATAGGAATAAATATGTATTTACTCATTACACATATCATATACATATAATATGAGGATACAAATACCTCTTTTATTATATATCGGTACTACTCAATAAGTATCTTACAGGAAAATATTTACTCTTTCAATATTTGGGGTCGACTTATGGACTCCAATGAAATTAATTCTCTACTGGTTTATTTCGCCATCCTTTCCAATGAATGATTAAGATTTCTATACGATCTTATGTAGTCACAAGTTCCATCGTTTCCATAGCTTTCAAATGGTTGTTTAGGTTTACCCTCTGCAATGGAACTCTTATTTATATTTATTTCTTACAAGAATCAATTTTCTTAGTTTCCATTGATCCAAAGCTCTCTTTTTTTTGCTCATAAACTGACTGAATATAAATAATCAGGATAATTCTTATGCTTTATCACACTGCTCTTTGGGGGTTATTTATGAACCATACAATACTGTAAGAAAGAAGATTTCATTTTTTCTTTTTCTCCTTCCTCCCCTTTTTCTTTTCTTGCATTACCAAAGACTCTTTTTCGCTTTACAAGAGATATAGGTTTATCTTTTGGTCTAAAAAAGTATTTCGTTGATTTGATAGAACTATATATATTTAAATAACTAGCTTATTGGTTCTTAGTAATTAATATAAAACAAATATACCAGAGACCAATTTGTTTTTATTTTGAGTTCTCTATCATTTTAGAAAAGAAGGAAAAATCTTGATCTCAATGAGTCGCACACTAAGCATAGCATTACTCCAAGATATTTCATTCTTTTAATTTGATCTTATAGAATTTAAGATTTATAATTGGTCAAATTATAGAAGGATATTGCTCATCTTAAACAAAGATCCAAATTTTGATCCCCAATACTCCATAGACGGTTTGAACCGCATAATAACAATAATCAATTTTAGCTTGAAGGGTCTGTAGGGGCACTCTACCTTGCATAGTCTATTCTTTACGAGCTCTCTCAATTCCGTTAAGACGACCTTTAATTTGTATTTTAATACCTTCTACATTTTCCTTTTCAGCCAGTTCAATAGCTTTTTTCATTATTTTTCTTATTTCAACTCTCTCCTTTAGTTCTAGAGCAACATATTCCACAAGAATTTTGGGTTCTCTATAAGGTTTCTCCACTTTTTTCTATATAAATGATAAGTTCTCTGTTTACATAATCAAGCATACTTTGTACAAGCATATTTTGTACTTCCTTTCTTAATTGCTTAATTTCTTCTTCATCTTTTTCTTTACCCTGTTTTTCTTTACCCTTTTCTTTCTTTTTTTCTTGGCCCTATTTTTTGATAAACAAGTTGACAAATGCAATATATATTTACCGAAATCAAATCAGTCTTTTTGAGAATCTCTATACGTGTAATTCCTCCATAACTATAATTTATCGAACCTTTGATGTGTTGTACATAATTTTCAATGCAATTATATATTCTCTCATCTTCTCGTAGATCTTTGAAATAATCCCTTTCTTCAAACCAAAGGGAACAATGGTTTTGAGTAAAACAAAGTCTAAAACCAAGTGGATTTATTTTGTTTCCCATACATTTTTTTTTAGTACTTTTTTGCAAGTGGTTGTATATTTGCGACATAAATGGATTATGCTTCCATCTATTTGGATATTTTGTTTCTGTTTTTTTATCATAATTGAGTTAAAGCCATCTAAATCCTCCAATGTAATACTTATATGACAAGTGGGTTTCTATATTGGATAACCGCGTCCCCAAGCTCTAGGTCGAAATATTTGAAAAATAGGACCTTCATTCACTTCAACCATAAGGACAAATAAAGAGCCCTTATCTATATTCATATTGTGATATGCATTTGTAGCTACAGAACGAAGTACTTTTAAAATGGGATAACATGCTCTATGAGGCATCCAATTCAGTATCGAAAGGGCCTCCATATATGTACAACCATGAAGTTGATGAGCTACTCTACGTGCTTTATTAGAAGACATATGTACATGTTTAGCTACATCTCGTATTTTTCTAGCTAAAGCCCTATTTATAAAAATCATCTTCATCCTCCACAATGAATTAATGTATACTATTTATATACAACAATACCTTTTTATTGTTTCTCTCTTCTTTTTTCTTTTGTCTCTTTTTTTTTATTTTATTTTTTATTTTTTATTTTTTTATCATTTTTTTATTTTTATCCTTTTTTGCATGTCCCTCAAAAATGGAAGTAGGTGCAAACTCTCCTAATTTGTGGTTTATCATACCATTTGTTATAAAGATGGGTAAATGTAGCTTTCCATTATGAACAGCTATGGTATGACCAATCATTGCGGGTACAATGGCAGATCTTCGAGACCAGGTGAGGATTATCCTCTTCTCTTTATTGATGTTTAGATCATCTATTTTACTCAACAAATCATCAGATACAAAAGTATTTTTTCTTATTGAATGTTCCATGGTTGATTACCTTTCTTTTTATTGATAGAAAATAAAAAATGGATTTACACCGATGTTTATTCCTACTTACGTTGACGAAGGATTGAAACATCACTATATTTATTTCTTTTCTAAATTTTTCTTCCAAGTGCGCTATAGCCCAAAGGGTTAGGGATTTTTTTTTCCAATTGGAGCTCTTCCTTCACCGCCCCCATCAGGATGATCCACAACATTCATAACTACTCCTCTTACTTCAGGACATTTACCCAGCCAACGATTCGACCCAGCTTTACTTAAAGTTCTATTTTTCCATTTAACGTTGCCTACTTGTCCAATTGTTGCTAAGCAATTCTCAGATATTAAACGAACCTCCCCAGATGGTAATCTTAATGTGGTCAATTGACCTTCTTTTGCAATCAATTTTTCTGCAACACCCGTTGCTCTAGCTAATTGTCCGCCTTTTCTAACTTGTAATTCGACATTATGTATAGTCATTCCTAAAGGTATATTGGTTGAAGTAGACCTTTAATTTGTAAAAATCCCTTCCCAAACTGTACAAGCCTCTCTCAGGGCATACAACTTTCTGGATGTAAATGAATATTTATATACTCAATGCAAATATATAAAAAAATATATTATAGAGAGATTATGAAGGGCATACTTTCAATTCCTTATGTCCTTATTCTATACATCCTAGGTTTTTTTATTCCATCATCTGGCTTATGTTCTTTTTTCATGTAGCATTCAGAATGAATGACTTTATCAAATTACGTTAATGCTTTCGCATCTTCCGGATAACGTAGGAGGCATTTGCAAATAGAAATTTTATTTATTATAAATAAAATATTTTCACTGTTCAGCTTCGAATCTGCCTTTGACCATCAAATCAAATGTGATTTACTTGTCTTTCTCTTCATAACAAGGGTTCCTTTACCTTATTTGTTTCTCCTTCAGACAATTAAGTCTTCTCCATATTATATCTTTGGAGTCAATAATTCCAGAAACTATTGAACTCAATCACCTGCTGCTCTTTATCCTCAGTTTCCCTTTGGGGTTGATCCCATCAAAGTATCCTAGTTGAATCAGTGATAGATTTTAAGGTTTTGTTGTAAACCCAATCAGGTATTTCCAATTATGTAAATTAATAATTCAAACCGCACTCAAAGGTAGGGAATTTCCCATTGATATGGGAGCTCTTGGACTGGAAAGAATAGTATCTCCAATCATAATCCCTCTCGAATGCAAAATATATGTCTTTTCACCATCTCTATAGTGCACAAGACAAATATATGCACTTCTATTAGGGTCGCTTTCTATTGTTACATTTTTTTCCCGATATGTTTTTCTCACTACGTTGAAAATCAATTTAACGATATAGACGCTTGTGACCTCCTCCTCTATGTTGTATGGTAATAATTCCACTGTTATTACAACCTTTGCCACAATGATGTTTGTCAGAAGTCAATTTCTTTTGTGGATGAGATTGAACTTTTCCATCAAAACTTGATAGAGATTTATCACGTGTGCCCGGGGTAAAAGTCTTGTACGAACGGGTGGTCATGTTATTATTTATTGAAATTAAATAAGTTTTATTTTGAAGGAAAAAGTGGAATAGAATAACCTAGTTTTAGTGTAATAATCATACGTTTATAATGCATTCTATGTTTCATTATTTGCTTTATATTTCCTCTCTTTTATTTCTTTTGTGGAGGTCAATAACTATTGACTCCTATTACTTTAACATTGAAGAAAAGTTCAATCCAATTTTTGATCTTTGTTTTATTCGATCCCGAATCGACATTTAAAATATATTGATTTTTTTCAAATAGACTAACACTTTTTTCTATAAGTACTAAATCTAGATATTGAACTTCATACATAAATATTTCTCCTTTACTATCATTTACATTTACAAATAAAATACAAATATCTATATCCACCTTTATTATAGTTAAATAAATAGAATTAAACTATATTTATATATGATCCAATAGGACTACACAGGAAATCATGTTTTTAACATTTTCTGATTTGGGTAACTATCTTCTATTCAATTGAAAAAGAAAAAATGTTCGATCATACATTTATTAGATCAATTAATGTCAATTTTCTGATAATAAAAATGTATTGATATGCCTTATATCTATAAGACATAGATCGATATGAATATTTTAATATTCTATCCTTTTGATCCACTTTCTCTTTCACTATTGGACTATATAACGATATGTGATTATAATATTGTATTGTGAAATATTTTCTCCATGAAGTAGAATTAGCTTCTTGGATGCCTTGATGGTGAAATGGTAGACACGCGACACTCAAAATTTCATGCTAAACAACGTGGAGATTCAAGTCCTCTTCAAGGCATAGATATTGTAATGTTTATTGAATGAGTAATTGAAATAATATCAAATTGATATTATTTCAATTAGATTGAATTTTTTGATACAAAATCAATAAGGCTAAAATACTGAAAATTATTATTTTCAAGGTCTTGCAAAATCCAGACCAATTGAATTTGAACAAATAATAGCAATCTATAGGAGCAAGTGAAAGATTTTTTCTTCAAAAAAAAGTGCAAGAGGAAAGTATACTATACTAGTATAACCAAAATAAAATAAATAAAGAGTAAACATAGTAGAGAATATCTCATCAAGTTCAAAATAACTGACTTGGCTCATATTTCTTACTATGCTTACTCTTACATAATCGTAATATCCATTTATTTTCCAATTAAAGATCTAGTCTTTTTTATTCTTATTCAATCCTTCCACTAATAAGCAATCAATTGTATTTGGAGGAAGTCATTTTGCTTTTAACAATGTATCGATCATTTGTTTAAATAAAATTCTATTAGAGAAGAATAAATTTGATAAATATTCATAACTTTCGAATAGAGTTTTATAAATAAGAGATTCATTAGTTAATAAATCTCTATTTTCCCTTTCTCCCTTGAGCAAATGTTGTTTGAACTTATCATCCTTTTTTTTTTTCACGGAACCAACGTTCACTTATCACCGATTGGGAATATGGTAATACACGTCTCAATCGGATACCAATTTCTTGAAAGCGTTTGAAAGTTTAAAAATTTTCTTTTTCTTCCATTTGAATGTTAAAAGGAAAATTATCATCATTAGTTTGAGTTTTCATTTCTAAGGCCATTTTTCTCACCTTTTTCCGCTTTAGAATAGCCTTTAACATTTTTTTAATACTATATTTTAGCTCTCTTGTTGAAGAATAAGTAAGATAAATACTCTTCATGAGTTCTTTAGGAACAAAGAGTTCTCTTCATTCAAAAGTAGAGTGCTTATTTAAAAAGCGAATACTCACGGGATCCCAAAGAAATCGACGAGCTAGATAGATTACTAGTGTATTTAAAGGTTTATACTCCGTTGCATACTCTTCTGTATCAAATTGGTATATTCCCATCCTTTGAAACTTATTGTAAAATAATTTTGCTTCCCAGAAAGCAGTTGTCTTTCTTTCTACAATATCATTTTTCATGGCATAAAGAGGCTGGAGGTTGGGGCTAGACATCAAAAATTTCTTCCAATACAAACTAGAAAGATGGGTCGGTCTTTCTTGAAACCTTCCAAATAGATGAAGATAATCCAATAAAGTATTTTCTATTGTTATATCTTTAATATGCTTGAATCAATTGTTGCGAATAAAACTAAAATGCCAGGTCCTAGAATCACAAACTATAGGAGTTTCCTCTTCTACGTAGGAGTTTCTTAATTCTTTAGATAAAACAATTTCATATAGTATAGAAGATAATCCTTTTTGCATCGTATCTCTTTTGAACTAAGGAGCAATTGTGATGTAATTAGAATTACCCCGATATATTGCCAATGATGGAAACTCTTCCAAAAGACCCTGTAAAAGACTCGAAGCTAGAATGAAATAATTTGCAATGAAAGGATCAAAAGGACTCCAATTCTCTTTATTTGATTCCAAGAGAAACCAACAATCTTGAGCTACCAATCTGGCTAAGCAACCCAAAATATGATAGAATATGGTGAACTCTTTCATAGCTATTCTGGCAATTGAAGGTTCTAAATACCATTGATGCAAATAGTTTTCCCTTCGACCCTAGAAATCTAGAGTAAATCTTAGGGAATTTTTTAAATATGTAAGTTTATTTTGTATAATAGATTTTCCTATCTTATAGGGAAGTCCTTTGAAAAATTCATTGAATTTCAGATTATAATTTCAAGGACCCCAACTTGATCTATACAAAGCTACTCCAATTATATCATTATCTATAGCTGAAGTATTTTGGCTCATCCTAATTAGCAATATTTCATCAGCAAGTTTTGCTAGATCTAGTGTACTAAATCCTTTGGTAGTTAATCCAAATTCATCAAAGCAATTCCACTCTTTTTTCAAGTAGAGCCTTTTCTTACGTAAAAGCAAAGGAAATTCCTTTTCTCGATGTGGGGCAGGCAAGTTTTTAGTGTTGATAAATGTATCGAATCTTCGTTTACTAAGATGAGGAGTGATTAGAAGTGGATCAATTTTTTTTGGAAGTTGAGTTGAAGCAATAATAATAATATTTTGTTTGATGGTGGTTTCCTTTTCACCATCAATCGCATTATATGCATCCCCAAAGAGTTCTAGCAATAATCCAATAAGGAAGAAGTAATCATTCAATTCATGAATGCTTGGAATCCATATGACGCAAGGAGACATCAATTTTTCCAATTTGAGTGCAAACATGAATTGGATAACTCTTCTCGCAAAATAATCTGGAGGGTTAGGATCCTCTCCTCAAGTATACAAAAACTTATGAGGTTTTTTATCATAATGTTCTTTCTCATATATGTCTTCTGGCCTGCCTGACCAGCCGAGAGACCTAAGGATATTTTCATGCTCAAGGTATGATTCTTGAGCTAAAGATGTATACTCAGATTCATAGTGAGGCAGAAGTTTTCGCTACCTCAAAAAACTTTTAGGAGATATTCTTATTAAAGGTAAATAAGAATTTTCTGCTAAACTTTTAGCCAAATACGATCGTCGAGTTTCCTTAGGCCCTATCA
Organism: Sequoia sempervirens; assembly: GCA_007258455.2. NCBI lineage: Eukaryota > Viridiplantae > Streptophyta > Pinopsida > Cupressales > Cupressaceae > Sequoia > Sequoia sempervirens. Next base: position 14,933 of record VDFB02280707.1, read on the forward strand.
ATAAAATAAAATTCAAAAGGGACGGTACCGGGTAGAGTGGGTAAAATCTCACTTGGTCAGATAAAGATGAGTCAATTGGAATGGAATTCATCTTTTGATAAAAAGCAATGAAGATCGGCATTTCTGCTAAAAACAATGAATTTAATTCATAATTCATTACACCTATTCTATGAGGTAGACCCCGCTGAATAAATTTAGCTAAATATCGAAAGTAAACAAGTCCTGGCTATTTTCTTTGTTCAAAATATTCATGAAAGAAACTAATAGGGGGAGTTAACTTCGATTCAAATTGAGATATTTGTTCTTGTACTAATAACAATCTATTTTCTCTCAAAAAGAAATCATCCAAGTCACATTTGTACAAAACTATTTTTACTGTTTTTACAATTGAGGGAATAAATTTTGAATACTTTAGACCCTTAAATGAAAGTAAACGCCATTTAATATTTTTGACATACCAAATTTTCAATAGTAGCGATAATCCGACATCATCAGGATCTGAGTCCTTCTCAACATAGTTGAGAAATGTAAGCCAAGAACCATACCAATTTAAAGTAGTAACATTTCTAAGCTTTCTAAAAGATCTAATCATTATTCCTACTTTCTCAAAGTAGTAGGAGTTATACTGCAAATCTCTTATGAGCTCCACGTTCCTATAAAAAAGAATCAACTGTAAGGGAATTATGCAGGACATACAAAAGAAAAATCCAATGAAGATACAAAGAAAAATATCATACTCCCGAACATTTAATATATATTTCCATGTATCAAAGGATATTGACATATCCTTTCCCTCAACTACTCTTTCATTTATGTCTTTTAATAAAGCGGGAATATCCCAATGCCAACGGGACACTAACACAAGATTCAATTTCAAGATAATTTTTTGTCTAAATTCCCACTTTAGAAGTGTCCAAAATTGATGAGAAAGTGCTGAAAAAATAGTCAAATTTTGATTCCAATATTTCCTAATATTGCGCGAGATTGATACCAATTGATCACTACTATTTAATGGTATTTCTGGAAAAGTAGCTAAGAACATATTTTTAGCATATTTCCACCCTGTGGAAGTAAAAAGCCATAACCATGACCTATATGTTTGAAACAAACCCCATTTCTCAAAAAGAATATTTATTTGAAGGGTCTTAAAAGAAACTAAAAACTTGAGTTCTGAAAATAAAAACTTGAGTTCTTTATTCAAAAGGTCACCTATGGCTTTGTCTTCCATTATGTTTTTGAAACTTTCTATTGAACTATAATTTTCTTCTTTTTCTCCCAATTTATTCATTCGCAAAGATATTTCGGATAGTAGATCATCTTGATAATATTGAGTTTGAATAAGATCTATGTTTGAACTAAAATTGTTTTTAGAATACTGGTTAGAGGTCTTTTCTTCTAAATCTGAATTACTTAAAAAAGGATAGCAAGATTTTTTGTCAAAATTGATAATTTGTGGGCTTATTAAAGGATATTTATAAAGATCTCCAATTGAAATTTCTATATTACTATCAATCAATAAATTCAATTTATGAAGTAAATTAGACGATTGATGAGAATCATGGATTAACGCTTGGTCACGTAAATATTTATCCAATAATATATTGACTTGTTACTTTATGAGTGAGATAGTTTCTTTCTCTGAGTACATAGCTCTTATTTCAGCAATATACAAAGAAAGCGGATTGTTATGAATGGGAACTAAATTTAATAATTGTGTAACGCCCCGCCGTGCGAACCCCAAAGGACATTAACACAATAATTACAGCACAATTTTTAAAAAAAAAAAAAATACACATAACATACATGTAATACACATCAAGTCATATCACGAATTTCAATTAAATAGATTCATTAACACATACATCCCTTGGGGTACACGAAGAGTCACTACACGACTTAGATCCATACAACATCAATAAAGAATAAAATCCAAAGATATAATCATTAACAATAACAAATATAACACATACATGAAAAATTCATTGATAAGAAGCCATCTGCACATAAATACAACATATGCATGATTACATAACACATTGAATAACAACTACCATGGTCAATATCCACACCAAGTTTAACATTTCATTACAGTACAACATTTAAGAAGTACAATGATACAAGAGTGTTCCAAATATGAATGGAAACCATACACAAGATACCATGATACAAATAATTAGAGAAATACAAGTATCAAAACTGGCTCCAAGACAAATACAACTCTGGAGTCGCTGCAATAGCACCAATCCGCACCTCTCGATCCTCGACTAGGGACCCAATGGGGTGCTTAGCATGTTCCACCCGACCATGTGAGTCCGAAGACCCACCCCCCATGCTAGGAGCTAACAAGAAAGAGACCTCAACTAAGAACATCCAACAGGGAACCACAAAACTCAACGTCATACAAAAGTATCATAACACTCAGGAATTACAATGACATAATCAACCACATCCAAGAGTCATAAATCTCATCACATAAATCAAAGCAATAACCAGCAAACAAATAACCAAAGGATGATCATTAACCGACACAATAACATCATATCACAGTACCATAAGAGTACAAGGTCGAGACCCAATTTATCAACAAGATTTATACAAGACCAAAGAATACACCAAAGATCAAATAGGGTAAAACCATAAATCAATTCAAAACAACTATGATCCATCAATTCAAGACAAAGACCCACTTCCAGAGGATTTCCAAAGAAACAACATAAGAAGGAGTGTTAGAGGAGAGTGTCATCACATGGCTTAACATGGATTCTCCAGGCTACCACTATCGCAAGGAGCCGCCTCCGTCTACTGACGAATTATCCAGGCATCCCGAGCGCTAGGAGCCGCCTCCATCTATGGTTATCCAGGCTTCCTATCTCAAGGTACCGCTCCATTGGGTTGCTCATGCGGAACCGTTAACCTTTCATGAGGACAAGGCAACGATCTTGCCAACCACGGCCTTCTCAATCCCCTTTAGTCTATGGTAGCACTCAAAGGTGGAAGAGGCATCAATTATCTTTTTAATGTGATTCTACCCACCCCCTAATTAATTATTTAAATTATCACTTTTTAATTTCACTCTAATGAGGGCTATCCTAGCGCCCCTTTGTGCGCCAACCACCCACTTAGAGCCACTCCCACTCTAGACACTCAAAACATAAAAACCAAATCCAAGGGTTGTACAATATAACAAGTACATTAAATCACAACAGAGAAGCATGCAAGGCATTACCCATCTTACCATAAATACATAATCAAAATCTCAATGTTTCATGTACAACCCTTACAAAAACATGAAACCAAAACACTTGCCACAACAAGGGCACATAAAAGGAGGAACATTAACCAATATTAAAATAAACCTCTAGAATATTCTCATAAAGTTACACTAGGGTTTCCCCATCAAAGAACTGACAACAATAATTGCAAGACTTCAAAGGACTATTTCCAATATAAATATAATGAGAAAATACACCAAAAAAAAGATCAACAAATCCACTCAACAACACCAACAACTTCGATATGAACTAAATCGAGAATCCAAGGGAAACCTCTATTTTCTCCTCTTGGAATACCCATAACTCAAGAACTTTTCAATTTGACTCATTAACAACTCAAGCAGAACTGTCAATCATGACAAAGATAACCTTAACCAAATTACCACTTAGGTAGAGAGCAAAAGAAAACATATAGAAATGTAAGTTAAATGGGAGAAAGTCCCTAACTCAAAATCAGCTCACGAAAAGTCACATTGAAAGGACCTATCGAGACAATACATAAAACCACTAATTCAAATATAATATATCCATTCATTCAATAAGAAGTAACTTGAAACCATCTAAAAAGAACATTATTCTAATGATCAAACATTTTCATCATTTAAGGATATCACAATATTGCAAAGTGAAGATATAATCTGATGTTATAAGCCACAAGACACTAATTCTCAAGCATACTCTTCCAAACACAAATATATTCCAATTTACACATTATAACAACAATCTCCTTAGAGATCGCACTCAAACCAACAATTTGATCCACGATATCAATCGCGGTATTTTCTAGAAGAATATGAGGGAAATTGACTTAGAAAAAGATCATCTAATTTTATTCATTTTACATAAACCCTTTGTTTAACTAAATATAATTAATCAAAACATTTTATAGTCAATGTTCTTTCGCGCATGGCAATACCCAACTATTTAAAAGAGTTTTTCAAATTTATTTACTTCCATTTATCTTATAAATCAATTCTCCCACCTAAATAGAAATAATCCTTATAGCCAATATTATCTACAGCCATCAACAACATACAAAACTCTGCTTTTCATTATTTCTAAGTTAGCATCACAAATCACACCCATCTTAAAACAATTACATAACACTTAAACCAATAATCAAAACACTTTGTTTAAAACAACAATCACTCACACCTTAAAACCATAAAGACATTCCTTTAATTTAGGCATTATTTCAACATTCTTATCACTTACTTTAAGGTATCCACTTAATTTAATTAAGAGAGTATTTACTACAAAAAATTATATTTAAAATAACTATATCATTTATAAGATAACCAATTCCATCGACTATTTAATATGAATCCTAATTATAACTTTAAAATATAATACTAAGATGACAGTTCTATAAATTACAACTTTATTATAATCCTAAGGTGACGATACTAATGGATTATTTCACATAGTAGTTTGATAAATAATCATCATTCACAGACTCATTAGATAACAAAAAGGTAATTAAAACCATTTAACATTTAATTAGTATCATTTAAATTAATTAACCTATGAACCTGGGATTTATCCTCACTTAAAAATAACTTTATCATATAACCTTCAAGTAAAAGAAACTATGTAAATGTAGAATCACTTATCTCCTTTAGTGAACCCTAAAAATTAATTAACCATATAAATCGATTTACTTTAACTAAATACACAGTTCATTTATCTACAACAAAATTAAATACCTATTTCAATAATGTTTATTCCTTTAAAAACCTTTGTTAAATAATATTTTACTAAACAACCTAGCGAAATAACCATTTTCACTTTAATTATTTACCCAATTCTTTTATTTTCTAAAGTGAATTCAATACTTCATTTACAAATCAACTATCTAATTAAAATTCTTTATCACCTTTTATTATTTCACTTACCATAAAATAAAATTACACTTTTACTTAACTCACTATCTTACCGAACATTCTAACACTCAATTCATATTTTA
>VDFB02280708.1:0-49914 GCA_007258455.2 Sequoia sempervirens
CCATCAATGATTGGTGAACCGGAAAATCCATTTGCAACTCCTTTGGAAATATTACCCAAATGGTATTTTTTCCCTATATTTAAAATACTTCGTACAGTACCTAATAAATTATTAGGCGTTCTTTTAATGGCTTTAGTACCTACAGGACTATTGATAGTCCCTTTCTTGGAGAATGTGAATCAATTTCAAAATTCATTTCGTCGTCCAGTAGCTACAACAGTATTCTTAATCAGTACCACAGTAGCTCTTTGGTTAGGTATTGGGGCAACGTTACCTATCATTGAATCTTTAACTCTAGGTCTTTTCCAATTTGATATAATTTATAATATCTTAATATAGGAGAGGAGGGAAATATTTTGTTTATATATCTAGGGAGTAGTTGCTTTAAGACAAATGGTATCTCCCTAGATATATTTTTTTGAATAAGATATTTTCTAATATTTCTATAAAATGGTCAAATATTTCTTCCAATTACTTTCCAGAAGAACTTAAAAGAAAGGAATGAATGGATAGATTCAATATAACTATTTATTGATAAATCTAAACCGGATTCCCCGGTGAATCAATTCCAATATTTCGCATAAATTCCAATATTTCTTTGACAGATTGTTCCCCAAGATGTTTGCTTTTCATTAAATATTCTCGCCTATAATTTGAGAGGTTTGATACTGTATTTATATTGGCCTTTTTGAGGAAATTATATACCCTAGTAGAGAAGTTTAATTGGTCAATATACATTTGATCAAAATCTATTCTCCTCGTATCAGTCGATATATGCGAAATAAGTAAGGAAGGAGTAATATTGTCACTTGGACTATTTGTTCCATCGATGTTCTCTTCCTTTGTATTCAAAAAGGGAAGGAAAAAAATAATCAAATTCCAAGACATTTCATAAAGTGCTTCTTTAGGCGCTAATCCTCCATTCGTCCATATTTCAAGAAATAGAATATCTTGTATCTCATTTTTGCTCCAATAGGAGTGACTACTGTAATTGACATTTTGAATAGGGATAAAGGCAGCACCTATAGGAAAAATTCCATCCTTATAATTGTAATTATTTGGATTTTGGATAATATATCCGCGACCATTTTCAATTTGTAATGATATATCTAAGGTAATTGATTTATTTATTTTAGCTATATGTTGTGTAGTATCAATTATTCTCATAGAAGGTGGTAACATTATATCTTGAGTGGTTACTTTTTTTGGTCTGACAACATGGATACATCCTTCTCAAATTTCGTATGCATCACTTTGAAGTACAATTTCTTTCAGATTCATCAAAATTTCATGTATTGATTCTTCAATACCTATTATCACGGAATATTCATTTGATATATTTTGAAATTGAGCACATGTGATACATGTTCCTTCTACTTCTCTGAGTAAAACTCTTCTTATTGTGTTTCCTATTGTATTAGCTTGACCTTTGTGAAACGAAGATAGAGTGAAACGACCATAATTAAAATGCTTATTCTCTATTCTGAATTTCACGCACTTCAATTTTGGTATCTTAATTGAGACTATTATTTTATTCTGATTCATAATATTATTTAAATAAATAATTTAATCATTTCTTTCTCTTTCAATTTATTCAATTCTTACACACGTCTCCTTTTGAGAGGCCTACATCTGTTATGTGGCATAGGAGTTACATCATGTACATAAGTTAATTGTATACCACTTTTAGCAATGGCTCGTAATGTTGTTTCTCTCCCCAGACCAGGGCCACTTATCATAACTTCTACTTCTTTTAGAAGACCTTGATTTACTAAGGTATTAACAACATTTGTTGCTGCAGTCTGAGCAGCAAATGGTGAATGTCTTTTTGTACCTTTAAATCCACAAGCACCGGCAGAAGACCAAGAAACCGCTTGCCCCCGTGTATCTGTAATAGTAACAATGGTATTGTGAAAACTTGCTTGAACATAAATAACTCCTTTCAGTATTCGATGTTTAGTTTTACGTGGCAAAAATCTTCTTGTAGCTCTACATGGCACATATTTTCTTCTAGTTTTTGACACAAATTTTTTTGTATTTTTTGACACAACACAAATCTTCTTATAATTTTTGATAAATTTTTATATTTAAATTAGTAAAAAGAAAATAGAATATATATAATGATTATAATATAATATATAGAATATATATATATATATATATATATTTCTTATATTATAAATCATTATATATATATTCTATATATTATATTATAATCATTATATATATAATAGAATATATATAATGATTATAATATAATATATAGAATATATATATATAATGATTTATAATATAAGATATATATATATTTCTTATATTATAATCATTATAAATTGGCTGCCAAAATTTATTTTAGAATTCATATCTTGATATAGAATAGTAATAGAAATTATCCCTATTTTATTTATGCCTCAGATTGTAACAAATTACAAGAAGGCATTTCCGTCTATGAATTAGGCAGCACTTTTCACAAATTTTGTGAACAGAAGCACAGATTTTCATATTTGTGGTCCTTTATTTAATGATAAAATATTGTTCTTTTTTATAGATTTAATGGGCCTCAATATTGATCGGTAGCAGATATAAATTCATCATCATTTCATTTGACAAGATGTCCATATATTATATGCCTTTTGCTTAAATCATAAACAGATAATCCAACTCTCACTCTATCTCTCGGTACTACTCGTATTGTTCGATATCTCATTTTACCTGATATAATCGTTAAAACCTTGAAATCGTTATCTAGGTGGACTAAAAACATACCATTAGGATATGTTGTGGTAACTACGTCGTCAACAATGACAAAATTCTTTTTGGTACCCATTTTGAACTAGACTCCTATTTTTTTGCAGTGATTTCAATTTTAAAAGTAGGGATAGTTATTAACTATTACATTGATTTCTAAAAGAGGAAAAAAAATTCATTATGTTTAAATAAAAGACATTTAGCATAACAAAAAATAAAGAATTTGTTTCTTTTTTTTATAAATTGAATATTTATTAAATAGCTTTTTTTTGTCAACCAAATTGCTAACACTGAATAATATTCAGTATTCATGAATATCATGAAGAAACTCTTTTTTCAATATTATTTTGGCAGCATTCCAATTTTGGAGGCAAAAATACAAGGCTCTTCAGCTATTTACTTTTTGTTTTGGAGCTACCATAAAATACATAATAGTTCCCCTCCTATTTTTTTTGTCAAGCTTCTCGTTCAATCATTATTCCTTGCGAAGTAGAAAGGATTGCAATTCCCATTCCACCTAAAACTTTAGGAATCTCTCAAGCATTAGAATAGATTCTCATAATAGGTTTGCTAATGTGCTTTGAAGCGGTTATATATCTCTTTTGCATCCTTCCCCTAGATTTTGAAGTTAAAACAAAAAAGATTTTTTACCTTCTCGATGTTCCCTAACATGTTCTATAAAACCTTCTCGTAGAAGAATCCTTGTGATGTTCTCGGTAATAGTAGTAGCTGCCACTCGAACTATTTTTTTTAACCATTTCAGCATTTCTTATATAAGTCATTAGATTAGCAATAGTATCGTTACCCATGACGAACTAATTCTTAGGAATTTACAAGCTCAATATAAAGACATGTTTATCTTTTTTAGGAATATGCCTAACATTACTTCTACATAGTGTATAATTATAATACTTTAGGAGACAATGAGATTATTTTGGTGAAATTCAATTCTCTTAATTCCTCAGTAACTAAACCAAAAACTCAAGTTCCTCTTAGATTTCCTTTTTGATCAATGACAACTGTTGCATTGTCATTTGATCATATTATCATTCCATGACTACGTTTAAGTTCTTTACACGTACGTATAACTACGGCTCTAACTACTTTTGATTCTTGTAGAGGCATATTAGGCATTGCTTCTTTAATTATAGCGATGATAATATCGTTGATATTAGTAGTGTTATGATTACCTACTCCTAGCACTCGAATACACATTAATTTTTGGGCTCCATTGTTGTCTACTACATTCAAGTAAGTTTGGGACTGAATCATTTTTCCTCCAAAAGAATTGTTACCTCGGTAGAAAAAAAGTATTTCTTATCAATTAAATAATCTTTTTCTACCAGAAATATCTCTTTGGTTCGGCATTATTTACACAAACTAGTAATAAATTTAGTATGTATAGCCATTTTAAATGCAACAATTTGAAAAGTTTCTCTAGCTATAGTCTCTGATATTCCACTTATTTCATAAAGTATTCGACCTGGTTTGACGACGGATACCCAATATTCTAGAGATCCCTTGGCTTTCCCCGAACCCATACGTCTTTCTACATGTCTCATTCTAATAGGTTTGTCTGGAAATATACATATCCATATGTTTACACCATGATGGGCATAATGATTAATTGCTCGTCGTCTTGCTTCTATCTGCCCAGATGTGATCCAAACAGGTTCCAATGCCTGAAGAGAAAATCTACCAAAACAAATGTGATTTCCCCAAGAAGATACTCCCTTGATTCTTCCCCTATGTTGATGACGAAATTTTGTTCTTTTTGGATTCTAGTTGATGGTTGTCTAATACTATTTGAATCCCATCTCTATTTTAGAACTGGATATGAAATTTTATTCTCATCTGGCTCCTTGTGAAGAATCTATGGCCAAATTCGATAATAAATATTGAGATCCTCTGTTATATAGGAATAAATATGTATTTACTCATTACACATATCATATACATATAATATGAGGATACAAATACCTCTTTTATTATATATCGGTACTACTCAATAAGTATCTTACAGGAAAATATTTACTCTTTCAATATTTGGGGTCGACTTATGGACTCCAATGAAATTAATTCTCTACTGGTTTATTTCGCCATCCTTTCCAATGAATGATTAAGATTTCTATACGATCTTATGTAGTCACAAGTTCCATCGTTTCCATAGCTTTCAAATGGTTGTTTAGGTTTACCCTCTGCAATGGAACTCTTATTTATATTTATTTCTTACAAGAATCAATTTTCTTAGTTTCCATTGATCCAAAGCTCTCTTTTTTTTGCTCATAAACTGACTGAATATAAATAATCAGGATAATTCTTATGCTTTATCACACTGCTCTTTGGGGGTTATTTATGAACCATACAATACTGTAAGAAAGAAGATTTCATTTTTTCTTTTTCTCCTTCCTCCCCTTTTTCTTTTCTTGCATTACCAAAGACTCTTTTTCGCTTTACAAGAGATATAGGTTTATCTTTTGGTCTAAAAAAGTATTTCGTTGATTTGATAGAACTATATATATTTAAATAACTAGCTTATTGGTTCTTAGTAATTAATATAAAACAAATATACCAGAGACCAATTTGTTTTTATTTTGAGTTCTCTATCATTTTAGAAAAGAAGGAAAAATCTTGATCTCAATGAGTCGCACACTAAGCATAGCATTACTCCAAGATATTTCATTCTTTTAATTTGATCTTATAGAATTTAAGATTTATAATTGGTCAAATTATAGAAGGATATTGCTCATCTTAAACAAAGATCCAAATTTTGATCCCCAATACTCCATAGACGGTTTGAACCGCATAATAACAATAATCAATTTTAGCTTGAAGGGTCTGTAGGGGCACTCTACCTTGCATAGTCTATTCTTTACGAGCTCTCTCAATTCCGTTAAGACGACCTTTAATTTGTATTTTAATACCTTCTACATTTTCCTTTTCAGCCAGTTCAATAGCTTTTTTCATTATTTTTCTTATTTCAACTCTCTCCTTTAGTTCTAGAGCAACATATTCCACAAGAATTTTGGGTTCTCTATAAGGTTTCTCCACTTTTTTCTATATAAATGATAAGTTCTCTGTTTACATAATCAAGCATACTTTGTACAAGCATATTTTGTACTTCCTTTCTTAATTGCTTAATTTCTTCTTCATCTTTTTCTTTACCCTGTTTTTCTTTACCCTTTTCTTTCTTTTTTTCTTGGCCCTATTTTTTGATAAACAAGTTGACAAATGCAATATATATTTACCGAAATCAAATCAGTCTTTTTGAGAATCTCTATACGTGTAATTCCTCCATAACTATAATTTATCGAACCTTTGATGTGTTGTACATAATTTTCAATGCAATTATATATTCTCTCATCTTCTCGTAGATCTTTGAAATAATCCCTTTCTTCAAACCAAAGGGAACAATGGTTTTGAGTAAAACAAAGTCTAAAACCAAGTGGATTTATTTTGTTTCCCATACATTTTTTTTTAGTACTTTTTTGCAAGTGGTTGTATATTTGCGACATAAATGGATTATGCTTCCATCTATTTGGATATTTTGTTTCTGTTTTTTTATCATAATTGAGTTAAAGCCATCTAAATCCTCCAATGTAATACTTATATGACAAGTGGGTTTCTATATTGGATAACCGCGTCCCCAAGCTCTAGGTCGAAATATTTGAAAAATAGGACCTTCATTCACTTCAACCATAAGGACAAATAAAGAGCCCTTATCTATATTCATATTGTGATATGCATTTGTAGCTACAGAACGAAGTACTTTTAAAATGGGATAACATGCTCTATGAGGCATCCAATTCAGTATCGAAAGGGCCTCCATATATGTACAACCATGAAGTTGATGAGCTACTCTACGTGCTTTATTAGAAGACATATGTACATGTTTAGCTACATCTCGTATTTTTCTAGCTAAAGCCCTATTTATAAAAATCATCTTCATCCTCCACAATGAATTAATGTATACTATTTATATACAACAATACCTTTTTATTGTTTCTCTCTTCTTTTTTCTTTTGTCTCTTTTTTTTTATTTTATTTTTTATTTTTTATTTTTTTATCATTTTTTTATTTTTATCCTTTTTTGCATGTCCCTCAAAAATGGAAGTAGGTGCAAACTCTCCTAATTTGTGGTTTATCATACCATTTGTTATAAAGATGGGTAAATGTAGCTTTCCATTATGAACAGCTATGGTATGACCAATCATTGCGGGTACAATGGCAGATCTTCGGGACCAGGTGAGTATTATCCTCTTCTCTTTATTGATGTTTAGATCATCTATTTTACTCAACAAATCATCAGATACAAAAGTATTTTTTCTTAGTGAACGTGCCATGGTTAATTACCTTTCTTTTTATTGATAGAAAAGAAAAAATGGATTTACAACGATGTTTATTCCTACTTACGTCGACGAAGGATTGAAACATCACTATATTTATTTCTTTTCCGACTTTTTCTTCCAAGTGCGCTATAGCCCCAAGGGGTCAGGGGTTTTTTTTGCCAATTGGAGCTCTTCCTTCACCGCCCCCATGAGGATGATCCACAGCATTCATAACTACTCCTCTTACTTCAGGACGTTTACCCAGCCAACGTTTCGACCCAGCTTTACTTAAAGTTCTATTTTTCCATTTAACGTTGCCTACTTGTCCAATTGTTGCTAAGCAATTCTCAGATATTAAACGAACCTCCCCAGATGGTAATCTTAATGTGGTCAATTGACCTTCTTTTGCAATCAATTTTTCTGCAACACCCGTTGCTCTAGCTAATTGTCCGCCTTTTCTAACTTGTAATTCGACATTATGTATAGTCATTCCTAAAGGTATATTGGTTGAAGTAGACCTTTAATTTGTAAAAATCCCTTCCCAAACTGTACAAGCCTCTCTCAGGGCATACAACTTTCTGGATGTAAATGAATATTTATATACTCAATGCAAATATATAAAAAAATATATTATAGAGAGATTATGAAGGGCATACTTTCAATTCCTTATGTCCTTATTCTGTACATCCTAGGTTTTTTTATTCCATCATCTGGCTTATGTTCTTTTTTCATGTAGCATTCAGAATGAATGACTTTATCAAATTACGTTAATGCTTTCGCATCTTCCGGATAACGTAGGAGGCATTTGAAAATAGAAATTTTATTTATTATAAATAAAATATTTTCACTGTTCAGCTTCGAATCTGCCTTTGACCATCAAATCAAATGTGATTTACTTGTCTTTCTCTTCATAACAAGGGTTCCTTTACCTTATTTGTTTCTGCTTCAGACAATTAAGTCTTCTCCATATTATCATATCTCTGGAGTCAATAATTCCAGAAACTATTGAACTCAATCACCCGCTGCTCTTTATCCTCAGTTTCCCTTTGGGGTTGATCCCATCAAAGTATCCTACCTAGTTGGATCAGTGATAGATTTTAAGGTTTTGCTGTAAACCCAATTGGGTATTTCCAATTACGTAAATTAATAATTCAAACCGCACTCAAAGGTAGGGCATTTCCCATTGATATGGGAGCTCTTGGACCGGAAAGAATAGTATCTCCAATCATAATCCCTCTCGGATGCAAAATATATGTCTTTTCACCATCTCTGTAGTGCACAAGACAGATATATGCACTTCTATTAGGGTCGCTTTCTATTGTTACAATTTTTCCCAATATGTTTTTCTCACTACGTCGAAAATCAATTTGACGATATAGACGCTTGTGACCTCCTCCTCTATGTCGTATGGTAATAATTCCACTGTTATTACGACCTTTGCCACAACGATGCTGGCCGGAAGTCAATTTCTTTTGTGGATGAGATTGAACTTTTCCATCAAAACTTGATAGAGATTTATCACGTGTGCCCGGAGTAAAAGTCCTGTACGAACGGGTGGTCATGTTATTATTTATTGAAATTAAATAAGTTTTATTTTGAAGGAAAAAGTGGAATAGAATAACCTGGTTTTAGTGTAATAATCATACGTTTATAATGCATTCTATGTTTCATTATTTGTTTTATATTTCCTCTTTTTTCTTTCTTTTGCGGAGGTCGATAACTATTGACTCCTATTACTTTAACATTGAAGAAAAGTTCAATCCAATTTTTGATCTTTGTTTTATTCGATCCCGAATCGACATTTAAAATATATTGATTTTTTTCAAATAGACTAACACTTTTTTCTGTAAGTACTAAATCTAGATATTGAACTTCATACATAAATATTTCTCCTTTACTATCATTTACATTTACAAATAAAATACAAATGTCTATATCCACCTTTATTATAGTTAAATAAATAGAATTAAACTATATTTATATATGATACAATAGGACTACACAGGAAATCATGTTTTTAACATTTTCTGATTTGGGTAACCGTCTTCTATTGAATTGAAAAAGAAAAAATGTTCGATCATACATCTATTAGATCAATTAATGTCAATTGTCTGATAATAAAAATGTATTGATATGTCTTATATCTATAAGACATAGATCGATATGAATATTTCAATATTCTATCCTTTTGATCCACTTTCTCTTCACTTTCTCTTCCACTATTGGACTATATAACGATATGTGATTATAATATTGTATTGTGAAATATTTTCTCCATGAAATAGAATTAGCTTCTTGGATGCCTTGATGGTGAAATGGTAGACACGCGACACTCAAAATGTCGTGCTAAACAGCGTGGAGGTTCGAGTCCTCTTCAAGGCATAGATATTGTAATGTTTATTGAATGAGTAATTGAAATAATATCAACAAATCGAATTGATATTATTTCAATTAGATTGAATTTTTTGATACAAAATAAATAAGGCTAAAATACTGAAAATTATTGTTTTCAAGGTCTTGCAAAATCCGGACCGATCGAATTTGAACAAATAATAGCAATCTATAGGAGCAAGTGAAAGATTTTTTCTTCCAAAAAAAGTGTAAGAGGAAAGTATACTATACTAGTATAACCCAAATAAAATAAATAAAGAGTAAACATAGTAGAGAATATCTCATCAAGTTCAAGAGAACTGACTTGGCTCATATTTCTTACTATGCTTACTCTTACATAATCGTAATATCCATTTATTTTCCAATTAAAGATCTAGTCTTTTTTATTCTTATTCAATCCTTCTGCTAATAAGCAATCAATCGTATTTGGAGAAAGCCATTTTGTTTTTAACAATGTATCGATCATTTGTTTAAATAACATTCTATTAGAGAAGAATAAATTTGATAAATATTCATAACTTTCGGATAGAGTTTTATAAATAAGAGATTCATTAGATAATAAATCTCTATTTTCCCTTTCTCCCTTGAGCAAACGTTGTTTGAACTTATCATCCCGTGTTTTTTCACGGAACCAACGTTCACTTATCACCGATTGGGAATATGGTAATACACGTCTCAATCGGATACCAATTTCTTGAAAGCGTTTGAAAGTTTCAAAATTTTCTTTTTCTTTCATTTTAATGTTAAAAGGCAAATCATCATCATCAGTCTTAATTTTCGTTTCTAAGACAATTTTTCTCACCTTTTTCCGCTTTAGAATAGCCTTTAACTTTTTTTTAATACTGTATTTTAGCTCTCTTGTTGAAGAATAAGTAAGATAAATAGTCTTCACGAGTTCTTTAGAAACAAAAAGTTCTCCTCGTTCAAAAGCAGAGTGCTTATTTAAAAAGCGAATACTCACGGGATCCCAAAGAAATCGACGAGCTAGATAGATTACTGGTGTATTTAAAGGTTTATACTCCGTTGCATACTCTTCTGTATCAAATTGGTATATTCCCATCCTTTGAAACTTATTGTATAATAATTTTGCTTCCCAGAAAGCAGCTGTCTTTCTTTCTACAATATCATCTTTCGCGGCATAAAGAGGCTGGAAGCCGGGGTTAGACATCAGAAATTTCTTCCAATACAAACTAGAAAGACGGGTCGGTCTTTCTTGAAACCTTCCAAACAGATGAAGATAATCCAATAAAGTATTTTCTATTGTTATATCTTTAATATGCTTGAATCAATTGTTGCGAATAAAACTAAAATGCCAGGTCCTAGAATCACAAACTATAGGAGTTTCCTCTTCTACGTAGGAGTTTCTTAATTCTTTAGATAAAACAATTTCATATAGTATAGAAGATAATCCTTTTTGCATCGTATCTCTTTTGAACTAAGGAGCAATTGTGATGTAATTAGAATTACCCCGATATATTGCCAATGATGGAAACTCTTCCAAAAGACCCTGTAAAAGACTCGAAGCTAGAATGAAATAATTTGCAATGAAAGGATCAAAAGGACTCCAATTCTCTTTATTTGATTCCAAGAGAAACCAACAATCTTGAGCTACCAATCTGGCTAAGCAACCCAAAATATGATAGAATATGGTGAACTCTTTCATAGCTATTCTGGCAATTGAAGGTTCTAAATACCATTGATGCAAATAGTTTTCCCTTCGACCCTAGAAATCTAGAGTAAATCTTAGGGAATTTTTTAAATATGTAAGTTTATTTTGTATAATAGATTTTCCTATCTTATAGGGAAGTCCTTTGAAAAATTCATTGAATTTCAGATTATAATTTCAAGGACCCCAACTTGATCTATACAAAGCTACTCCAATTATATCATTATCTATAGCTGAAGTATTTTGGCTCATCCTAATTAGCAATATTTCATCAGCAAGTTTTGCTAGATCTAGTGTACTAAATCCTTTGGTAGTTAATCCAAATTCATCAAAGCAATTCCACTCTTTTTTCAAGTAGAGCCTTTTCTTACGTAAAAGCAAAGGAAATTCCTTTTCTCGATGTGGGGCAGGCAAGTTTTTAGTGTTGATAAATGTATCGAATCTTCGTTTACTAAGATGAGGAGTGATTAGAAGTGGATCAATTTTTTTTGGAAGTTGAGTTGAAGCAATAATAATAATATTTTGTTTGATGGTGGTTTCCTTTTCACCATCAATCGCATTATATGCATCCCCAAAGAGTTCTAGCAATAATCCAATAAGGAAGAAGTAATCATTCAATTCATGAATGCTTGGAATCCATATGACGCAAGGAGACATCAATTTTTCCAATTTGAGTGCAAACATGAATTGGATAACTCTTCTCGCAAAATAATCTGGAGGGTTAGGATCCTCTCCTCAAGTATACAAAAACTTATGAGGTTTTTTATCATAATGTTCTTTCTCATATATGTCTTCTGGCCTGCCTGACCAGCCGAGAGACCTAAGGATATTTTCATGCTCAAGGTATGATTCTTGAGCTAAAGATGTATACTCAGATTCATAGTGAGGCAGAAGTTTTCGCTACCTCAAAAAACTTTTAGGAGATATTCTTATTAAAGGTAAATAAGAATTTTCTGCTAAACTTTTAGCCAAATACGATCGTCGAGTTTCCTTAGGCCCTATCAATAAAATAAAATTCAAAAGGGACGGTACCGGGTAGAGTGGGTAAAATCTCACTTGGTCAGATAAAGATGAGTCAATTGGAATGGAATTCATCTTTTGATAAAAAGCAATGAAGATCGGCATTTCTGCTAAAAACAATGAATTTAATTCATAATTCATTACACCTATTCTATGAGGTAGACCCCGCTGAATAAATTTAGCTAAATATCGAAAGTAAACAAGTCCTGGCTATTTTCTTTGTTCAAAATATTCATGAAAGAAACTAATAGGGGGAGTTAACTTCGATTCAAATTGAGATATTTGTTCTTGTACTAATAACAATCTATTTTCTCTCAAAAAGAAATCATCCAAGTCACATTTGTACAAAACTATTTTTACTGTTTTTACAATTGAGGGAATAAATTTTGAATACTTTAGACCCTTAAATGAAAGTAAACGCCATTTAATATTTTTGACATACCAAATTTTCAATAGTAGCGATAATCCGACATCATCAGGATCTGAGTCCTTCTCAACATAGTTGAGAAATGTAAGCCAAGAACCATACCAATTTAAAGTAGTAACATTTCTAAGCTTTCTAAAAGATCTAATCATTATTCCTACTTTCTCAAAGTAGTAGGAGTTATACTGCAAATCTCTTATGAGCTCCACGTTCCTATAAAAAAGAATCAACTGTAAGGGAATTATGCAGGACATACAAAAGAAAAATCCAATGAAGATACAAAGAAAAATATCATACTCCCGAACATTTAATATATATTTCCATGTATCAAAGGATATTGACATATCCTTTCCCTCAACTACTCTTTCATTTATGTCTTTTAATAAAGCGGGAATATCCCAATGCCAACGGGACACTAACACAAGATTCAATTTCAAGATAATTTTTTGTCTAAATTCCCACTTTAGAAGTGTCCAAAATTGATGAGAAAGTGCTGAAAAAATAGTCAAATTTTGATTCCAATATTTCCTAATATTGCGCGAGATTGATACCAATTGATCACTACTATTTAATGGTATTTCTGGAAAAGTAGCTAAGAACATATTTTTAGCATATTTCCACCCTGTGGAAGTAAAAAGCCATAACCATGACCTATATGTTTGAAACAAACCCCATTTCTCAAAAAGAATATTTATTTGAAGGGTCTTAAAAGAAACTAAAAACTTGAGTTCTGAAAATAAAAACTTGAGTTCTTTATTCAAAAGGTCACCTATGGCTTTGTCTTCCATTATGTTTTTGAAACTTTCTATTGAACTATAATTTTCTTCTTTTTCTCCCAATTTATTCATTCGCAAAGATATTTCGGATAGTAGATCATCTTGATAATATTGAGTTTGAATAAGATCTATGTTTGAACTAAAATTGTTTTTAGAATACTGGTTAGAGGTCTTTTCTTCTAAATCTGAATTACTTAAAAAAGGATAGCAAGATTTTTTGTCAAAATTGATAATTTGTGGGCTTATTAAAGGATATTTATAAAGATCTCCAATTGAAATTTCTATATTACTATCAATCAATAAATTCAATTTATGAAGTAAATTAGACGATTGATGAGAATCATGGATTAACGCTTGGTCACGTAAATATTTATCCAATAATATATTGACTTGTTACTTTATGAGTGAGATAGTTTCTTTCTCTGAGTACATAGCTCTTATTTCAGCAATATACAAAGAAAGCGGATTGTTATGAATGGGAACTAAATTTAATAATTGTGTAACGCCCCGCCGTGCGAACCCCAAAGGACATTAACACAATAATTACAGCACAATTTTTAAAAAAAAAAAAAATACACATAACATACATGTAATACACATCAAGTCATATCACGAATTTCAATTAAATAGATTCATTAACACATACATCCCTTGGGGTACACGAAGAGTCATTACGCGACTTAGATCCATACAACATCAATAAAGAATAAAATCCAAAGATATAATCATTAACAATAACAAATATAACACATACATGAAAAATTCATTGATAAGAAGCCATCTGCACATAAATACAACATATGCATGATTACATAACACATTGAATAACAACTACCATGCTCAATATCCACACCAAGTTTAACATTTCATTACAGTACAACATTTAAGAAGTACAATGATACAAGAGTGTTCCAAATATGAATGGAAACCATACACAAGATACCATGATACAAATAATTAGAGAAATACAAGTATCAAAACTGGCTCCAAGATAGATACAACTCTGGAGTCGCTGCAATAGCACCAATCCGCACCTCTCGATCCTCGACTAGGGACCCAATGGGGTGCTTAGCATGTTCCACCCGACCATGTGAGTCCGAAGACCCACCCCCCATGCTAGGAGCTAACAAGAAAGAGACCTCAACCAAGAACATCCAACAGGGAACCACAAAACTCAACGTCATACAAAAGTATCATAACAATCAGGAATTACAATGACATAATCAACCACATCCAAGAGTCGTAAATCTCATCACATAAATCAAATCAATAACCAGCAAACA
The DNA here is from genome assembly GCA_007258455.2 of Sequoia sempervirens. Taxonomy (NCBI): domain Eukaryota; kingdom Viridiplantae; phylum Streptophyta; class Pinopsida; order Cupressales; family Cupressaceae; genus Sequoia; species Sequoia sempervirens. The sequence continues at coordinate 14,637 of VDFB02280708.1, forward strand.
AATAACCAAAGGATATCATTAACCGACACAATAACATCATATCATAGTACCATAAGAGTACAAGGTCGAGACCCAATTATCAACAAGATTACACAAGACCAAAGAATACACTGAAGATCAAAATAGGGTAAAACCATAAATCAATTTAAAACAACTATGATCCATCAATTCAAGACAAAGACCCACTTCCAGAGGATTTCCAAAGAAACAACATAAGAAGGAGTGTTAGAGGAGAGTGTCATCGCATGGCTTAACATGGATTATCCAGGCTACCACTAACGCAAGGTGCCACCTCCGTCTACTGACGAATTATCCAGGCAACTCGAGCGCTAGGAGCCGCCTCCATCTATGGTTATCCAGGCTTCCTATCTCAAGGTACCGCTCCATAGGGTTGCTCATGCGGAACCGTTAACCTTTCATGAAGACAAGGCAACGATCTTGCCAACCACGGCCTTCTCAATCCCCTTTAGTCTGTGGTAGCACTCAAAGGCGGATGAGGCATCAATTATCTTTTTAATGTGATTCTACCCACCCCCTAATTAATTATTTAAATTATCACTTTTTAATTTCACTCTAACGAGGGCTATCCTGGCGCCCCTTTGTGCGCCGACCACCCACTTAGAGCCACTCCCACTCTAGACACTCAAAACATAAAAACCAAATCCAAGGGTTGTACAACATAACAAGTACATTAGATCACAACAGAGAAGCATGCAAGGCATTACCCATCTTGCCATAAATACATAATCAAAATCTCAACGATTCATGTACAACCCTTTCAAAAACATGAAACCAAAACACTTGCCACAACAAGGGCACATAAAAGGAGGAACATTAACCAATAGTAAAATAAACCTCTGGAAGATTCTCATAAAGTTACACTAGGGTTTCCCCATCAAAGAACTGACAGCAATAATTGCAAGACTTCAAAGGACTATTTCCAATATAAATATAATGAGAAAATACACCAAAATAAGATCAACAACTCCACTCAACAACACCAACAACTTCGATACGAACTAAATCGAGAATCCAAGGGAAACCTCTATTTTCTCCTCTCGGAATACCCATAACTCAAGAACTTTTCAATTTGACTCATTAACAACTCAAGCAGAACTGTCAATCATGACAGAGATAACCTTAACCAAATTACCACTTAGGTAGAGAGCAAAAGAAAACATATAGAAATGTAAGTTAAATGAGAGAAAGTCCCTAACTCAAAATCAGCTCACGAAAAGTCACATTGAAAGGACCTATCGAGACAATACATAAAACCACTAATTCAAATATAATATATCCATTCATTCAATAAGAAGTAACTTGAAACCATCTAAAAAGAACATTAGTTTAAAGATCAATCATTTCCAACATTTAAGAATAGCACAATATTACGAAGTGAAAATAACATCCAATGGTTTAAGCCATAAGACACTATTCACAAGTATACTCTTTCAAACACAAATATATTCCAATTTACACATTATAACAACAATCTCCCTTCGAAGATCAACCCACTCAAACCAACAATTTGATCCTGATATCAATCACAAGTATTTTCTAGAAAGAATATGAGGGAAATTGACTTAGAAAAGATCATCTAATTTTATTCATTTACATAAACCCTTTGTTTAACTAAATATAATTAATCAAAACATTTATCGAATCAACAATCATTCACTAGCCTTTATCGTAATACCCAACTATTTAAAGTTTTCAAATTTATTTACTTCCATTTATCTTATAAATCAATTCTCCCACCTAAATAGAAATAATCCTTATCGCCAATATTATCTACATACATCAACAACATACAAAACTCTACTTTTCATTATTTCTAAGTTAACTATCCCACAAATCACACCCATCTTAAAACAATTACATAATACTTAAACCAATAATTAAAACACTTTGTTTAAAACAACAATCACTCACACCTTATAATGATAAAGACATTCCTTTAATTTAGGCATTATTTCAACGTTCTTATCACTTATTTGAACATATCCACTTAATTTAATTAAGAGAGTATTTACGACAGATAATTATATTTAAAATAACTATATTATCTATAAGATAACCAACTCCATCAACTGTTTAATACGAATCCTAATTATAACTTTAAAATGTAATACTAAGATGACAATTCTATAATTTACAACTTTATTATAATACTAAGGTGATGACACTAATAGATTATTTCACACAGTAGTTTGATAAATAATTATCATTCACAAACACATTAGATAACAAAAAGGTAATTAAAACCATTTAACATTTAATCAGTATCATTTAAATTAATTAACCTGGGATTTATCCTCACTAAAAAAATAACTTTCTCATTAACCTTCAAGTAAAAGAAACTATGTAAATGTAGAATCACTTATCTCCTTTAGTGAACCCTAAAAACTTAATTAACCATATAAATCGATTTACTTTAACTAAATACACAGTTCATTTATCTACAACAAAATTAAATACCTATTTCAATAATGTTTATTCCGTTAAAATCCTTTGTTAAATAATATTTTACTAAACAACCTAGCGAAATAACCATTTTCACTTTAATTATTTACCCAATTCTTTTATTTTCTAAAGCGAATTCAATACTTCATTTACAAATCAACTATCCAATTAAAATTCTTTATCACCTTTTATTATTTCACTTACCATAAAATAAAATTACACTTTTACTTAACTCACTATCTTACAAAACATTCTAACACTCGATTCATATTTTAATTTAAATCACTCACTTGACTAAAACTTAATAAGTACCTATTTATTCCAAATAAAAGAGGAAGATATCTATTACTCCAAAGCTACCCATAAAAATACTAAATATTGCCAATACAAGAATCTAGGTATCCCTCACATAATTAATACCCAATCTATAACTAAATATTTATACTTGAAAGAGAAATTATAAATCAACTACTTGAAAGAGGGAATGTTCAATACCAACTAGAGCTCATTAATTATTTCTTTATTTATTTATTTAATTATCTCTTGGAATAATTATACAGTTTACCTATCACGCTAGGATTACTATCTTGACAAAGTTGCTTAAATCATTTTTTTTTAATTTTTTTTTTATAGTAAATTATAATGTAAATTATACTCACAATGATAGCTTTCGTGAGGTGTAAATAATAATATGAGTATATATATATATATTTTACACGGAAAGGAATTATTGCACCCTAATCAAAGACCAAGATTTTATCTATGTTTAAGGCTTATCACTTGACCTAAAGCATCAGCAATAGTTGAGATAGGTTGGTATGAAATAAGAGAGTTTATTTAAATCTGTACACCCTACCAAGTTTAATTACGCTGCAGCCACCAGTTGTCAATGAAAACAGAAGGGTTATTAAATTTAATAGCTGTTGCTGTGGTGGTTACCAAAGATGCCAGGGAGACTATTTAATTATCACTTATTTAATTCTGTACAATGTTTCAACTCTAATTGCTGTGACAGTGACAGGTTGCCAAGGGTTTCAGAGGAACTATTAAATTTACTACACTTTTGCAAGTCTAACGTTGCGGCTGTGATAATTTTGCCTATAGTTTCAGGGAGATTTATAAATTTAGATTACCAGACTGTGTGAAGGAGCTCATCTAAGCACTGTATCTAATAACATCAATTTTTTTTCAGCTTCGACTGAACGGTGGTAATTGGCAAGGCTAGAAACATTGCGCAGACCAAGAGAATTAAATAATCTACTCATTGGTCCTCAATTTCTTCACTTAAACAATCTGCTCATGGACGGCATCAGAGAAGACACACGAACCAAGCTTTCCTCCAAGTTGGAGATGGTTACGGTTGCAAAAATGTGAGACGCCATTTAAAGAAAGTGAATTTTGGAATTTGGAAATATCGCCATTTACTGGTATTATTATCAAATCCCGAATGTTATCCACAAAACTAAAAAGAAGGAGAAAGGTGAGGTGCAAATACGTGACTTATGAGAATTTCCTGCAGAGTCTACCCATTTTTTTATCAGCATAGGTGATAATTTGTCAAAATTCAACCAATCTGAGAAATTATACGGAGGATTATAGCGGGTGTCGGCCTGAATTACACTAGAGTAATCGAGAGAATAATTGGTTTTGACATCAATTTCTGCAAACATAAATTTACGTTGATTTTATTAACTGTTCTACTCGGTGGCATTAGTTTACAAATAACTAGGGTTTCTACACAATTACAAACTAGGGTTGGTATTAGAAGCACATACAATAAAACTTTTACTAGATTATACGTAAGGAAAAATAATTATAATGTGCACCTTGTAATGGTAGGATGCTCGCAGAGGGGATATGCAAAAAAATGAATTATCTGTGTTGGAATGATTCCATGTTGAATCGTTTACAGCCAATCTCTGAACTGAATTTATTGAGGTTGAGGGATGGATCAGCCAGAATAGAAGCCTAAAACTTTTGATGCATCTTCAAACCCTTGGTCAATGCAGAAAGCGAACAAACAGCATAACGGCATTCAAATAAGAAGGTGCTCTCCAATTGGTTCCCAGAGAGAATTCCCCCCCCCCCCTAAATTTTTCTTGCCTCCTCTTAAAGAAAATACCAAATTCTCCGTTCAACCGCCCTAACTCCTCTTTCTCCCCCGTAAAAGATTTTCAAAAAAAATAACTAATTTTATTTACCCACTTTAATTAATCATTACTATATATATTTATTTATTTAATTTCAACCAATAACTTCTTTTTATTTTAAATTACTTCCACTTGACTCTAAATTTTAACTAAAACAAATTTTCATAAATAATTAACTTTTAATTAAAATATAATTGAATAAATATTTTTACCTTAATTCATTTAATCTTAAATACAATTTTAATATTTATACCTCTCTAATATTTTCTTACTTTTAGATTTATTAATTGAATTAAATGATAATTACTTTTCCTCATCAAATTCGATTACTTTCAATAACTAACTCCCAAGATAATTATATTAATTTTATTAATCAAATCCAAACATATTATTAGTGTTATCTCATAACCTTAAAATTAAATTAAATAATAAAATCGCATCATCACGACATTACTAACAACTACTTACTTGACATCAATGATGACCGAAACGGGGTGGGCACTACAAATTGTCCATATGTTATATTCTTATTTTTTATATGAATCCTTTCTATGTAAGAAGCTAATATTTTTTTATAATTTAAATGAGGACGGTGTAAATAATCTAAAAATTCAAGTGTATTTGCTTTGCAAAAAGAAGCTCTTAATGAATTTTGATTAGATAGTTTTAAGGGATTTAACCAATTGTCTTTTTTCATACCGGGCAAGATATGTTTCATTCTTTTTTTTTTATGTTTGTATATGCATTCTCTTTTCTAATCAAATCTTGATACTATGTATCATATATCAAACTCAAATTGAAAAAGATTTGATGGTTAGACTCAATATAATCTAATAAAAACTTAAACTGTTATAGGATCTTTCCTTTTTGTAGAAGAGATGTGTGTGGTAAAAAATTATTGCCATATGAATAAAACTATTTTATTCATCCTATATTCTTCAATAAATATAGGAGAATACAAATGAATAGTAATTTTTTTGTGGCCGGAGTCTTATCTTATTCTAGAAGATAGATATCTATATCTATTTTTTTTTCTTTTTTTGCACTCAATGAGAATCTTGTATTTCATAAAAATTAGGTGCAATATATTCTTTGTGTAAAGGCCACCCAATCCAAATTTCTGGCATCAATATACATTTTAGACATGGATGACTTTCATAAAATATTCCCAACATATCATAAGATTCCCATTCCTGGAAATTAGCACCTTTCCAAATACATAGAACATACGAGATTCTGGGATCTTCCCTTGGGAAAAAAAAATTTATACACACCTCTTCGGGTTGATCTACATTATCCTTTATTCTCGTAAGATGATATACACTAGCTAAGGAACCCTCTGGTGATACATCATAAGCACACTGAGAACGGAGATAATTAAAACCATAAACATATAGAGCAACAGTTATAGAGGCCCAATCCTCAAATTTGATTTGTAATGTTTTTGTGCCTTGGTAATCAAAACCCAAAGGTCTATGAGCTAACTTATGCTTGGCTAGCCAAGCAAATAATTGGCCTTGCATTTTATTACTATTTATTGTCAAAGTATCTGTATAAGGATTTGACATTTCTAATGGAATTTCAAAAATTTATTTCCTGTTCATTACTTTTTACTAACTGCTGTTCATTCACCAGCAAACTCTCGTATCTTCAAAATTTTCAAAGGGTATGGTATCTCTGAAATGGATTCAGATGTTTTGGGAGTTATCTCTAAAGTCAATTCAAACCGAGATTCATATGATTGATGAAAAAACTTTTCCTCCTTATTTTTAATAAGGATACTGGACCCAATATGAAACCTATGCTTTCTAGTGAAATATCTCTTTACTTGTTTAAACTCGGTTCTATCTTCAGATATTTCTTGGGCTATTTTTTCACAAAGTTTTATTATAGCATCTATAATAGCTTCTGGTTTAGGAGGATAACCCAAAAAATAGATATCCACGGGAATTAACTTATCTACTCCGTGAACGGTACTATAAGAATCTATACTAAACATTCCTCCTATAATAGTACAGGCTCCCATAGCAATTACATATTTTGGTTTGAGCATCTATTCATATAATCTCACTAAAGAAGGAGTCATTTTCATGGTCACAGTTTCGGCTGTTATAAGGTCGGCTTGCCTAGGGGGTAAGTGCACCGAAATGGTCCCACTTTCGTGGCCAAACTAACAAATAACACGTTCACGTTATAATTTTCTTTGCAAATTTTCTTTAGTATTTGCCTTGGAATACCATCCCAAAGGCTTGGAGGGCATTCCCAAAGACCAAAGACGTGTTTTTTCCAAATTCAACAAATTTTCACATAATCGGGTTCGTGCTCACCATCAAGATTGCATCTGGTTCAATATCAAGAAAATCGAACACATGGGTAATGTTAGGTTCTTTATTAGCTTTCCAATGATGTAATTTTTTTCACTTTCTAACAATGTTAAGTCTTTCATCCATAATTTCTTTTGTTTGTATGTCCCGTTTTTCTTCAAAAAGCAATGTTTGGTATTTTTTTTGCTATAAATTAACCGTTCATCAAAATTTGAAATAAATTACATTTTTAGAAACTAGACTCCATTCTACAATTTAAAAAAAAAAATTAAAAAAAATCTATTAGTTTCAAAAAAATTTAGGGGGAGCACGCCAAAATTCTGCTTTTTAGAAGTGCCCACTTAGAAAATTAATAAAAATCAAATATTCATTAAAAAATTATCGAAAATATCCAGTCCTTACTACATCCGTTATCTAACCCGAGTAGCGATTTTAAAAATACTACAAAAGTCCACCGTGCTGGTCACACAAGAGTTGCTATGTTATGTTTTTTCAGAAACAACAGCAATTTGTGTGTGTCCCTCTTTTGAACCCCTTAATCTCAACCATTTTCAAAATAAATTAGTAGTTTAGAAAGTAGACTCGAAGCACTGCGGTCCTTGTTTTGGTTCCATCTAAAAATTTTGAGTGTAGCTATCCTCAATTTCACATCCAAGGTCAGTATTTCCTGATTTCAGAAAAAAAGTGGCCACTTAAGCCCCTTTTTTGGGAACCATCTTGGTGCACTTACCCTAGGACTAGATCTTGGCACCAAACCCTAATGATCAAAGTCGAATCACAAACCTATTAATGAAGAAAATTCGATAAAACAACTAGTACCATAAAGGAGCGGCCATAAACTAGAGAGTCTCGCCCAATTGGATAGATCGTTTAGAGTAGTTGAAATCACTGAATTCGAAGTTACTTGATCAAGTAAAGAGTATTCTATAGGATTTATCCCTGGCTTTAGATTTAGATAATTTTCTACTTTCCTTTTACCACTCCAAAATTTGGGAGTTAAGAACATTCCAATGCTCCTTTTCTCCATGCATAAACTAAACCAAAAATTAAGATAATCACGAAAATAAAAGCTTCTATAAATGTAAATAGACCCAAAATATCCAAACTCATAGCCCACAGATAAAGAAAGACTATTTCCACATCAAAAACAACAAAAACTAAAGAAAACATATAATAACGAATTCTAAATTGGATCCAGCTATCTCCCATTGGTTCTATACCTGATTCATAACTAGTGGCTTTTTCTGGCCCTTTACTTATTGGAGCCAAACTTCTAGAAATTGAGAATGCCAGAATTGAAATAAGGCTGGATATGGATAAATATATCCAAAAAGTATCATATTCAAAAAATAGAAAGATAAATAGATTCCTATTTAAATAGATAAAATTCTTCTATTTATTATCAATTTACTAATCGCTTCTCTCCCTTCCTGAATGATTCATTATCATTTATTATATTAATTCCATGTTTCGTCTGTTACTTAACATGGAAATGAATAAAAGAATATTATGTAATACATTTCAAATAATCTAAGAAATGGTTCTAAAAGAACCCATGCAATTCGGAAGACTTCACGTTGGTTCGTGTTGTAATGTGTGAACTAACATGGTTTGATGTAAGGGAATTTTCTCTATTGAAATAAGGGGTCTTTCAGGGTCGTTGTTTCTAACGATGTGAAATGTGCTAGCAAGTTAAACTTTATCTATTTGTTCGATATTACATATTGAATATTAATATGAAAAATAGAGTTGACAAAACTTAGAGAACCTCGAATTAATATATTATTTGAATACTTGAAAAAAAATTGAAAAAAAAAGGTTGACAAACCTAGATAATATCGATTATTAATTTTATTTGAATAAGGGATAATGATACCTTCATGGTGAGACACACGATACAGAGAATCGTGCTCAGCTTAAGAAAAACTGTGGTTACTCTACCAGCCTTCTCTGATGATCATGCTCAGTACCACACAAAATGTAAATAAACTATGTCCTACCTCCGACAGCAATAAATCCCCACTATCTCGAGAGCAGACGTGCTTAACCCCTGAGCAGTAGACGTGTTGAGCTATTAAATAAGAGTAGACAGAAAGAAGTTTCGCGTTCAAACAGTGAAGAGGTGCGAGTCCTCTTCAAGGCATGCATATTTATATGCATAAGCCTTTGGGTATATAAATTTTTTTGAACTAAACTACTCTACTTGTTTAGATGACGAGACAAGACAGAATTTCAGACCTATCAACCAAAATGTTGAATATTACATGAACAAAACATAGTAAGTATTGGAAATAAGGGAAATTCCTTCATTTGAAATAAAAATAAATAATTTGAATGTGTTGATGCATTAGTTTATTATACAAATAGCATGGTTCATAGAATGCATACGAATGATGCAATGATGCTTTTCTAGCAGTCTAATTCGAATCAAAGACTGAAGGTTGCTTAGTTATCCATATGTCCAGCAATGCAATGGATTCTGTATGAGAAACATAGTATCAAATTGATGCTATGTTTTTCTAGCAAATTGAAAAGACAATAGATTTCAATTATATATGATTATATTCGATAATAATCTTTGATAAAAATGATAAAAAAAAATGAATATGTGCCCACATTCCACCATGATTTATGATCTATTGCTTAGTGTCATAGAGATCTTGGGGAATAAGACTCTAGGTCACAATCGAAAGAATTTGCATTCTTATAATTCTAAATTTTTATTTTTTTTTTCATTCATATTTCCTCTTTACTCATTTTTGAATAAATTCTCTTTTGTGTAAGTCGTCGGTTCCGCATTTAACAAAAAAAATGTGATGCTTTTTAATCACAATTTAGCATTATATCATAGGGACAATATGAGAGAGAAGGAATAGAAGAGTTTCCTAATTGTATAGGGCTATACGGACTCGAACCATAGACCTTCTTGGTAGAACAGATCAAATTTCTTATTACCAAAATGATTCGAACTATTCCAAGAACCCAACATGCATTTTATATTGCATTGGGCTCTTCCATTAACTGATGGAGAGATCAGTTAGTCTGCCATTCCCTTCTTTCTAGAAAGATAATAAGATGGCTTTGTTTGCTTCAAACAAAAATTTTTTGAAAGAAATCCCAAAGTGCTTCAAAAGGTTCCCTTGGCGTAGGTCTGTCATGCTCAGACATAGATTCTCCAAATGGAATCTCCATCACCCCAAAAGAATAATATGAGACTTCATACACCTCAAAGTTCATAGAGCGAAAATAATTATTTTTTGAGGTCCTCCTATTGTACTCATTATATCTGACATTGAATGTCCCCGAGATTGACCATATCAACTAGATCTATAGTTCGAATCAGAGCGAACTTCGTCTTGTCATGCTATTGTTTTCCCAATTCATAAAGTAAGACTCAAATCTATTTTATGGACCAGGTGAACCAATAAAATCTCCTGAAAACCATTGCCACACATGTAAACGAGGTGCTCTACCTAGTTGAGCTATAGCCCTTCACAGTTTGTCTTGAACATATACTACCAAAATGGATCACTTTCTGTCAAGACGGATGATATTTAATTGAATCATTCGATACTATCCCATAGTTAATGGGCATATTGTTTATATGTTGAATTATACCTAGAATTGTTTCGAGGTACAACTCTATCTATGATAATAAATAACCCACTTAACTCAATGGTTAGAGTATCGCTTTCATACGGCGAGAGCCATTGGTTCAAATCCAATAGTAGGTAAAACTTATTTGATGCGATTGAGTAATCAAATAAGTTTTACTACATTTATTTATTTTATAAGTCAATTATTTCCCTTTAAATAATCACTATTTTTAGATCATTATCGAAGTTGAACTTTACAAAGAAAAAGATGACTAAGTAAGTTAAAGTTCTAACTCTTAATGGTTATTGACTGATCAACTCATTACAGAGCATTTGTACTTTTTTTAGTTTTTTGCTAGTATTAGCAATTGGAATCAATATCCTTTATTTTATTTTATTTTATGAGAACCAATCCTTTTATTCTTGGGTTTTCTACACTTGTAGAAAAGAAGGCAGGACGTATTGCTCAAATCATCGGCCCAGTATTAGATGTATCTTTCCCTCCAAGTAATATGCCTAGAATTTACAATTCGTTGATCATTAAGGATAACGATACAACCTGTCAGCTAATAAGTGTGACTTGTGAGGTACAACAATTATTAGGAAATAATAAGGTTAGAGTTGTAGCTATGAGTGCTACAGACAGTTTGATGAGAGGAATGAGAGTAATTGATACAGGAGGTCCACTTAGTGTTCCAGTTGGTGAAACTACTCACAGGAGAATTTTTAATGTTCTTGGGGAACCTGTTGATAACTTAGGTCCTATAGATGCTCTCACAACATCTCCTATTCATAGATATGCTCCTGCCTTTACACAGTTGGATACCAAATTTTCAATCTTTGAAACAGGTATTAAAGTATTGGATCTTTTAGCTCCTTATCGCCAAGGGGGGAAAATTGGATTATTCGGAGGAGCTAGAGTGGGTAAAACAATGTTAATTATGGAATTAATCAACAACATTGCTAAGGCTCATGGAGGTGTTTCTGTATTTGGCAGAGTAGGAGAACGTACCCATGAAGGAAATGATCTTTACAAGGAAATGAAAGAATCAGGAGTCATTAATGAACAAAATATATCAAAATCCAAAGTAGCTCTGGTCTATGGTCAGATGAATGAACCACCAAGAGCTCGTATGAGAGTTGGTTTAACTGCTTTAACTATGGCTAAATATTTTTGAGATGTCAATAAACAAGATGTACTCCTATTTATTGACAATATCTTCCACTTTTTCCAAGCAGGATCAGAGGTATCTATATTATTAGGCAGAATGCCTTCCGCGGTGGGTTATCAGCCAACTCTTAGCATGGAAATGGGTTCTTTACAACAGAGAATAACTTCTACCAAAGAGGGATCTATAACCTCCATTCAAGCAGTTTATGTACATGTAGATGACTTGACTGATCCCGCTCCTGCTACAACATTTGCACATTTAGATGCTACTATTGTACTATCGAGAGGATTAGCTGCCAAAGGGATCTATCCAGCGGTAGATTCGTTAGATTCCACGTCAACTATTCTCCAACCTTCGATCGTAGGCGAAGAACATTATGATATTGTGCAAGGAGTTAAACAAACTTTGTAACGTTATAAAGAACTTCAAGATATTATAGTTATTCTTGGATTAGATGAATTATCAGAAGACGATCGGTTAATCGTGGCAAGAGCAAGAAAAATTGAACGGTTTTTGTCACAACCCTTTTTTGTAGCGGGGGTATTCATTGGTTCCCCCAGTAAATATGTTAGTCTAATAGAAATAATTAGAGGTTTTCAAACGATCCTTTCTGTAGAATTAGATAGTCTACCTGAACAATCTTTTTATTTGGTGGGTAACATTGATGAAGCTACCGCAAAGGCTATGAACTTAAAAGAAATTTAAAGAAACAAAATGAACCTAAATCTTTGTGTACTCACTCCCAATCGAGTTGTTTGGGATTTAGAAGTTCAAGAAATAATACTAACTACTAATAATGGTCAAATGGGTGTATTACCCAACCATATTGCAATTGTAACAGCTTTGGATATAGGAGTCATGAAAATACGACTCAATGCCCAGTGGTCAACTATGGCTTTGATGGGCGGTTTTGCCAAGATAGACAATAATGAAATAACATTATTGGTAAATAATGCAGAAAGAGGTATTGATATTGATCTTCAAGAGGCTCAGGAAAGTTTTAGATTAGCTAAAGCTGATCGTGCGCGAGCTGAAGGCAAAAGACAAGCAATCGAGGCTGATGTAGCCCTCAAAAGAGCTAGAACACGACTAGAGGCTGTTGATGCTATTTTGTCGAGATAAATAGATATTCATCCAATGAAATTGGAAGTAAATGGATAACGATCGGAAGTCTTCAACTTGCTGAGCCAATAACTAGTCACATTTCTACCTATGCCCATACCGTCTGCTATTGCAATTTTTTTCATTTTCTTTTTCGCCTAAAATGAAATGTATCGCATTTACTTCTAATATAGAATAAATTAGAATTGCGGAAAGGTCCGCAGGTCAATCGAAATAAGAAATCGGGTTGTGTCATACATACATAACATGATACAATATCACTTGAAAGAGAAGCCTTTTTGACAATAAAGGCTACAAAATGTGTATTTTGTACAAAAAAAATTAAATACAAAAGTGATTCTTTACGTTTGACACCCACGTCAAGTAGACCTCATTCTTGTAAGAGTTATTAACCAATAAATCATAGGGAGGGACTTATTTATGTCACCAAAAACAGAGACTAAAGCAAGTGTCAGATTCAAAGCTAGTGTTAAAGATTACATATTAACTTATTATACTCTGGAATATGTGACCAAAGATACTGATATCTTGGCAGCATTCTGAGTCACTCCTCAACCTGGAGTACCCCCCGAAGAAGCGGGAGCAGTAGTAGCTATTGAATCTTCAACTGGTACGTGGACCACTATTTGGACTAATGGACTTACCAGTCTCGATCATTACAAGGGTCGATGCTACGATATTGAACCTGTTCCTAGAGAGGAAAAATAATTTATTTCCTATGTATCTTACCCCTTAGATATTCTTGAAGAAGGTTTTGTTACTAACCTATTCACTTCTATTGTAGGTAATGTATTTGGATTCAAATCCTTACGGGCTCTACGTCTGGAAGATTTACAAATTCCTCCTGCTTATTCAAAAACTTTCCAAGGACCACCACATGGTATTCAAGTGGAAAGAGATGAATTAAACAAATATGGTCATCCTTTGTTGGGATGTACTATCAAACCAAAATTGGGTCTATCTGCCAAGAATTATGGTAGAGCGGTTTATAAATGTCTCCGTAGTGGACTTGATTTTACCAAGGATGATAAAAATGTGAATTCCCAACCATTTATGTGTTGGAGAGATCATTTTTGCTTTTGTGCAAAAGCAATTTATAAATCTCAAGCTGAGACGGGTGTGATTAAGGGACATTACTTGAATGCTACTACAAGTACGTGTGAAGAAATGATGAAAAGAGCAGCATTCGCCAGAGAATTGGGAGTTCCTATTGTCATGCATGACTATCTGACTGGAGGTTTTACGAAAAATACTTCATTGGCTCATTATTGTTGAGATAATGGCCTACTTCTTCACATTCACCGCACAATGCATACAGTTATTGACAGACAAAGAAATCATGGTATGCACTTTTGTGTACTAGCTAAAGCACTACGTATGTCTGGTGGAGATCATATTCATGTTGGTACTGTAGTAGGTAAACTTGAAGGAGAACGAGAAGTCACTTTGGGTTTTGTTGATCTATTACATGATCATTTTATTGAAAAAGACCGAAGTCATGGTATTTATTTCACTCAAGATTGGGTCTCTATGTCGGGTGTTATGCCTATAGCTTCAGGAGGTATTCACGTTTGGCATATGCCTGCTCTAACTGAGATCTTTGGGGATGATTTTGTATTACAGTTTGGCAAAGGGACTTTGGGGCACCCTTGGGGAAATGCACCTGGTGCAATGGCTAATCGAGTCGCTTTAGAATCTTGTGTGCAAGCTCGTAATGAAGGACGTGATCTTGCGCGTGAAGGTAATGAAGTGATCCGCGAAGCTACTAAATGGAGTCTTGAACTAGTTGTCGCTTGTGAAGTATGGAAAGAAATCAAATTTGAATTTGATACGATTGATCACTTGTAATCAAGTGACTTTCATTTGTTTGGTCCCTTAATAAAATCAAACTCGGCCCAATCTTTTCTTTTAAGATTGAGCTGAATACCGAATGGATGGGAATAGATAATTCGGCTAGAAAAAAGGGTTTACCGCTCAATTTTTTGGATTATTCGATTGGGTCGGTGGATCAGTAGATCCAGGCCCAAGGGGCAAGGGGCTTCAATCTCTTCTAGCCCGATCCCAAAGTGGGATAAAGATAATGTTATCTTTCACAAATTAAATCCTCATGATTGAATGGATTTGTCAAATCTATTGTAATCTAATAAAAGCTAATTTTGACTAAGAAAATACCCTAGTTATTAATGCATCGATGCATCATTTCTATGTTTTATATCAAACAATAAGGAACGACGGGAAATCCCAATCCCCATATTTGAGCAAATCATCATCCTGCATTCATCACCATCTCTAATAAAGTGTTGGTGGATCATAGACTTGTTCGATCTTTTGAGGCAATCATCAAAATCAATGGTCAATCATTCTTTATTCTTCTATCTTCTCTTTGTACTAACTTGGTATCATGAAAATCAACAAAAACATCATCGATGCATCCATCATGCATCCACAAATCATCAACATAATCATAGCATATCACATCATACATCTTGCATCATCATTTAAGTTATGATGAATAATATAGATTTTTTATTCTAAGCATCTTAAATTGTTGCATCACATATCATAAACATGCATTGCATTATAATATCATAAGCATAAACATATGCATCCATACATCCATATGCATACATCATCACCTAAAACTACATACAAAATACACAAAAATAAATGCATCCATAGCATTTGCATATCATATCATCCATCCCATAACATATCATGAAAAAGATACCGAAAAAGAAGATAGCATTGCATCCATCCATAACATTATTACATCATATATCATCGCATATTGCATAAACATAAATAAATTGCATCCATACATGATCACATATAAGCATGTCACATCCTCACATCATATGCATCCATACAAACATAAGCATGAAATAAGATGAACAAATCATATCAAATCTATATATATATCATATTTTACATCAGAAAATGAATGTCATGGTACAATATTTGGATCAGTGTATGTATATTGATCATAAATACAACATCTAGGAGGCTATCAAAAAGGAGCCCATGAATGTATATCTATGTCAAAAAATGGGGCAAAAAAATCAAAAAAGTGTATGTACACTCAAGCTAGCCTTGATGGTTGCTCCCCTCTCCAGCCTACCTCTCTAGCTAATCCTCAACCCTAGACCATGAAACACTCTACTACGAGAAATTGGGTTGTTTGAGTGCCTGTGGAACATCTCTGTGATAGTGCATCATTTAATAGGCTGCCTCAGTCATAGCCTCTCTGTACAACCTGGCCGATACGGTCCTACCCTATGTGGTCATTTTCATTGCCTCTAACTATTGGCAATGACTGATCTCTTGATCTCTCTCAGTAGTCATAACCTGTACATGTTGTCTCGTGTGATCTCTCTCTATTGTGATGGCCACCACCTACTTTTTGGCCTGGTCCCGCTCAACAATAATCACCAAAATTTTTTGATGGGCCTGATCTCACTCACCTGTGAGAAAATACACCTACTACTGCAGTTTTTGAATCTGTATATCTTTGGGATCTAGTGGTGGTGGCTAAACTGGTTGATGTTTTCCTACCTACTACTACACTGGCTACTGCTAAACCAAAGGTTGTTGTGGAACCTACTATCCCACTAGTGGATCCCTCAGAATCTACCCATCTTGGCTATCCCGGCCACCCTAACCCTGTCCTCTTCCCCTTCCTGCTCCCCTCCCTCTAGGTCTCCCTCATGGAGGAATACCTACTAGATCTGTCAACCTACGTAGGGGTGTAAACCATGCATCATAAGCTGGTGTTGTTTGTGCGACCACCTGACCTTGGTCATATGCCCATGGTTGAGCTACCAACTATCTAAAACCATTGACCACCTCTGGAGCTAGGATAGTGGGTCCCCATGTGGGAACCTCTCGAGTTGATCTCACGAATATGGCTTTATAGGCATCATCTGACCTATCATGTTGTTCTCTGAACTGTTGAGCCACCCTGACTGGTAGATATCTCTCTATAATAGTGTGCTCCTGATCTTACATATATCAAGTCTCTCACAAAGAACAACTACTAAGCATCATCATACCATGTTGGCATTTGTAGCCAGGGTCGCCATCTAAACACTGTCAAATCATCTAGAACCTATCACCAATACAAGAGCCCAAGTTGCCCTATGTTTCGTAGAGTAATGGCACCCCTGTACCTCCAAACCACAAGATCATTTGGCTCAACATTGGCCATATGAACAATCAGTCATAGCACAACAATATGCTCCCAAGCCCAAATGTGAAGCAAGGTTACCCCTGTGCCAATCACTCTGTCGTAAGTCATGCATATCATGATATAACAAAGCCAGCATCACTGGCCCCCACACAAATAGAGTCCTGATGTGGATCATCATGTGCCATATTAAGCACCATCCTGGGTTGAACCCCCTGCTCCATCAGTCTAGAGTGACCAAACCTGAAATGATCACGGTGATAACCAATTGAAATGTGGGCACACGACCTTTGCACGCCTTGAGGTCAATCTGACAAGTAACTAGAATGATGGCCTCCATCTTCATCACCTTGTGATAGGCATTGTATCCAACGTCAACATCATAAATCACTCGCTCACCATGTATCAGCAAACGTAGAATCTATCATTCATCCTCTAAGGTCACCATTACCTCGCCTATCGAAAGGTGGAACGACGAAGTCTCACTATTCCATTGCTCACACATCGCGGTCATCATGGCTAGATGTGTCCAGATGATGGGTGCATATGCAACATACCATAAGCCAATCTCTCCCTGGTGCTCCTGGCCAAACTCAAACAAATCACCCAGTCTCTCTAAAACTGTGGGTCGGTTCTCATGAGACATCAGTGGTGGAATGACCTCTTGTACCCACGAGGTGCACAACGTCAAAATTCAAAAAAAAATTGACTCAGTTTGGAAATTTCAACTCAAAAATCACAATAGTGTCGCTATTTGCAATAGCGTCACTATATTTCAAATTCCAAATTGTGATGCCTGAAGGAATTCAAATTGAAAATCGCAAATTGCATCACCAGAAACATGTGCATCATGATTTAAACTTTGGAAACCCTAGCCCTAATTCTCAAATCAGGAAGTTTGTCGCTATATACATATACGTCGTAATTTAAAATTTGAAACCCTAATTCTAAATTGCAAACTGTGTCACCATAAACATATACGTCACTAAAAATCATTTTAGCATCGTTGATTCTCAAATGGGTGTCACTATATAGTGATGCCACCAAAGTTTAAATTCTAAAGTGCAATAAATGCATCAAAAATTCAAATTTCAAATCAGGTTTTCAATTATATACTGGTGGTCCTAAGCCTGGAATCTGCTAGTACTCTCGAACCTAGTTGAAATGTGTCATGGGAGCTCTCATTGTGCCATTTCGTTAGAGGGTCAGAGCTCAAAACAACAAGAATCTCTAAGGTGTGAATGCACAAATGAATTGAAAGTGACCCTTGGCTTATTTATACGTCAAAATTAGGGTTTTTTGCCCTAATTTAACCTTCAAGCTAGGTTTTACCATCATTTTCACCAATTTTTCCAATCGAAGCATTAGTTTGCATCATTTATTGCATTTTTGGCATAATTCTTGCATCCCAGATCCTTTCTGGACCCTTGGGGCAACTTTTAACCTTAGTTGAGAAATCAACCCAAAATTCAAAATTTTCGCTCGATTTCTCAAGGGGGCAGGAAATCAGCTTTATCCTTCTACTGCCCGGCATCTAAAAAATTAGAATTTATTTATTTATTTAAGCAATAGTTTTAATCTGAAGAGCATCAGTCTTTGAACCAAAGCAGCAGGTACCTCGCTTCTAAGAGGTGCAAAATGTAGACACTGAAAGATGTTCTAAATGATATCATACACTCGAACCGGGTATACTAACATCATTTCCCATTTGAAACCCATCCTCTTTTTGTTTAATTTATTGAATTAGCCTAGCTAATTAATTAATTGCATCATTTTCATCTATTAACCTACCGCATTTAATTGGGTTAATTCCCCCCTTTTCACACTAACATTTCATATCATTAAATTAAATAAATCAAAGTATTTAATTTAATTCCCTAAGTCTTCTTAATTATTAAATAACCCTAAGTTATTTAATTAAATATCATTTCACCTTTCCCCATTCATTAAATCATTTAATTTAATGAATATCACTTTATTCTTCAAATCCCCTAATTGCATGATTAAACCTTGTTTAATTAATAATTAATCTAATTTTCCTCCAAAAGGGGAATATTCTTTATCCCTTTTTGCACAATTAAGACTTTGTTTTAATTTGCAAAATATATTTTATCCTCACCCATGAGAATATTCCAAAGAATATTTTCTCTCCTCCAATCATCTCACTTGGCTTCTTGAGCAAGCTAAACCTGAAAGCTCTTGAGCAAGTTAATTTTTGACCTCTTAAATAGGTCAAATGTATGCTTGTTTGGAAGGAATGTGAGACCTTGATTAAATCTCATCTTGCATTCTCACCCGTTGATGAGAATTCATGATCCATGCCTCCCATTTCCTCCATCCTTGACCGTTGATTAACTTTTTTGATCTCAACCCTCCATTTCTCATTTACTTTTGTATAAATAGGTCACTATTTGGAGACAAATGGATCCATCTTTCAATTGCAAACTTATGTTGTTGAAATCACTCACACTCACACTCATGCTTTACTCACATTTAGCATAATTTTAGTTCATTTTTAGTTGCATAATAGCTTTAAGCTTCCATTAATAGATTTCATTCATCTATCTTAGCTTGTTTATAAATTAGGGTTTGAATCTTTTAGCTTAGATTAGCTTAGCAATTGCATATTTAGATCATTTTAAGCATTAAATCATGTTAATTTAGCTTGCATCATGTTAAATTTAGCATAAATCATGTTTTCATCCATACATCACAATAATTTCATCAATTCCCTTCAATAGAATCGATTGAAATAAGCTCACTGATCACGAGATTGGGAAAGGGTCATTGTTCCACATCAACACAACACCAATTCCAAAACAGGATAAGTTTTAAATGGGTTAGAGTAGGCATTTAACTACTTATGTAGTTTGTAGTTTTTAGTTTCAATAAATGCTTAGTTTAAATTCCATTTGAATGATCTTGTTTCAGATTGAGTATTAGTGGCTACGTTATGCTTTGATTCATCATGGATCAAGCATGATTGGTCCATACTAGTATCCTCAGACGACAGTAAGTCTTGTACATATTATATTAGTTGGTTTTTCCATGTGCTTTTGCACACTCTACATTTTTGTTAGGAAAATGTATGATTTAGTTGTTTATTTTTCTCCAAGTGTATTCAACACATGTCATTTCCATTTCATTGTATTCTCAATCATTTTGTAGTTTTTTGTGAGACCAATCATGTTTTTTTATTTGTGAGGCCTCTATGATTATGTACCCAATGGACTGATAAAGCTATTGGATCCATTTTTAGTAAGAAAACATCCCCCTAAAGGTCACCAAAATGTTGTCATTTCATGTCCCCTACATTTCCCATCAATTATAATCAATATTAGAAGACTTAAATGGGATAATCATGTTTTAATATGCCTCTAGTTGCTATATTGTATTTCCCCTTGCATGCTTTAGTCAATCGCCCAAGTTGTAAAATCCCAAAATTTCTTGTATGAAGTTGTCAAATTTTTTACCAAGTTTTGAAACTTGTGTTGGCTTTTGATAAGGTTTTCAAAACCTTTTTGGCTCCCAACGAGGTTGTCACTACCTTTTTGTAGCTTTGCAAGGTTTTAGTGTGTTAACTCTTTGAAGAGGCAAGTGTTTTTGAACACCCAAAATACTGAGAGGGGGTGAATCAGTATTCTTTTAAACCATTCAAAAATCCAATCCACTTAGCAGATCTAATTGCACTAAATGAAATAAAGCATGAAACATAAATAAAATCACATAACACATGAACACCAATATTTTTACATAGAAAACCCAAAATGGAAAAAACCACGGTGAGGATTAGCTCACATATATTATAACTTATTAGAGTATATTTATAGAAGTGCTCACTACATGCTGAGAAAAAGATAGAAGAGAGATTGTGGCACATAGCCTAGTTTGAACTATTACAATTGTGTCTATCATATGCATGAACTATAGTTCCAATGAATCTCAATAAACTGACTTTGCACACTTCATTCAATTTTGATTTAACACTCTAATTTCTTCTTAATTTGCATCACTCTAATATTCAACTCAACATTCACAACTTAAATTTGCATTGCACTGATAATATTCACATCATTTGCATCGCATACATGTCTCTCATTCCTTACATTCATCAAAATACCAAAAATGATCAAGCATATATCCACTTCAAGCATAACATCAATTAGGTTGGCCTAATTAGATGTATCATACAAAATATAGAAAGTCCAACTTGTCAACTCAAATCCTTTCACACACACCTTGTGCCAAGATAAAATCTCAAAATACTTTGAAATAGGTTGACATAGACCTATAATAGCTCCCATATAACACCACAATACATATTTAACCTTTCCATACCTTCACACTTATTAGGTTGGCACCGTAGAAGACCTAATACAAAAATTCTTCAACTATGTATCCATATTTAGACACGTGTACCTCAAAACATCATGCCAAGTGGAATTCATACTCTATTGACATCTATTAATATCTCCTTAAGATCGCAAAACCAAAAAAATATTTGTGGAGAAGTGCGGACTCTCCCAATCATATACATTTTACAAGAAATAGCTATAACTTTTCAGGCCAAACTTTTGTTACTTATATCTCTCAAACCAAGAGCCAAAACATGATGAAAATCCAGAATCAGATACTTCTAACAACCAACAAAATAATGTTAGAAGTGTATGGTGAAATCTTCATTTCCAGATTAGTGCAGACCCAAAAACTAGAGTTTTTTACACAAAATTAACAGAATTGACACTTAGTCAATTTTCCATCACAACCAAATTTACTTGATCAGACCATCTTGCAGATATGTCTTCCACACACACTCCAAAACCTATTAGAACCAACCAAAATGATTTGCAATGATTTGCACTATGATCTCCACATCAACATATAATGTTGGCATCAATGACAACACTGCAACACATAGTAATATACCTTGTGCTCATCACTCATGCTCATGTTTCCAACAATAGCATCAATGGAATTCTTTGAACAATCTCCCCCCTTTGTCATTGATGGAAACATGCCAAAATATCTCCAAAAAATTCTCCCCCCTTTGAAATCAAGGGAAAATGGTGCATACAACAATTATTCTGACTTATACCAGATCTCCCCCTAAGAAATATGTGCATATACACAAAATGAAAGATAGAATTGACTTCCCTGATTCATATACTAGAGCAAAAAAAAAAAATTCTATAGTGGAAACTGCGCTATATATTCCACATATATACAAAGAATCTTAAACTAAAAATTGAAAAGCATAAAGAGTAAGAAAAGTTGTCAACTGGAAGAGGTTGACTCTTGTAACTTTTGTACATGGGCATGTCATTCCTATTTACCTTCTTCCCATTCCTTCTTGGCTACCCCAAGCAATCTGCATTATGTTTCAAACTCCGTCAGTAACTCTTCTCCTTCTTCTAGAGTGCTAGGTATAGGATTCATCTATGTAGCTTTGGTAGCACTCAAAAGGGCTCTTGAAACAAGTATGAATTTGGGATTCACCAAGTCCCTTATCTCTCCAAAATACAAAATGGTATGCTCCTTTTGAGCCTATAGTTGAAAGAATTTCTTATGCAAATATTTTATAGCATTCCTTGTGTATCCAGCCAAGTCAAGTGTCAAATCATAGGCACTGGAGGCAATGTTGATGTAGGACTCAATGGAGCCATCTCCTTCATAATGCTCTATGTGGCTCCAGGCCACTTCATACCATATTGATAAAGAGCATTTGCCTCATCTACACACCCTTGTACATCCCTCAAGTTCTCTTGAAACATTTTATGTGCAAGAGCACACTTCTCAATGATTTCTAACATCTTTTTATCACCCATTTTCTTTTCAATTTATTTCTCCACTTCACCTCTAAGACTGGAGGTGTATTCCTTAAAAGAGTCAATTAATAGCTTTAAATTTTCCATACCAGAGAGTGATGTGTCAAATTTTGCACCAGGTACAACCTCTTACAATTCCTTAACTACTTCCTCCATCATCTCTCCACTCTTTTGATGTGTTACTATGATCTCCTTCCCGGAAGATGCATGGAATACATCTCCTAATTGCAGCTTGTGGAGTGGGGAAATCTTGTCCAGATCTACATTTCCCTGTTACATTGGAATTTGTAGCAATTGTGAAGAAACAATAGGCTGGAAATTGAGGTGCATGCTCAATAGGTTCTTCAAGGAATCTCTGGAGGAGCCATAGGATTCACCAGAAGTCTTTGTAATCTCCACAACTCTCTTTTCCACTTCCTTTTCCTTGTCCTTTCCAAAGTCTACATGTGTTTCTTCTTCTATTCTTGCATTTCTGAAGGTATCCTCTTCCTTATCTTCATCTCCATTCTCATCATTCTCTTGTTCAACTTTCTTCTTTGCATCACCAATTTCCTCTTTAGCATATTTATTCACATTTTCTTTCTTTGAAGATTGGTCTAGGTTTTTTGAAGGAGGAGTCTCAAGTTCTTCTTATGCAATTTCAATATTTTCCTCAAGTACCAAAAGAAGAGAAGTATCTTCCTTTGCTACCTCTTCTTTGGTGATTGGCTCTCCTTCAACATTATTTTCTAATTCTTCATCTTACTTTGTCAACTCTTCCACTTTCGAAAGTTTATTATCTTAAATATACTCTTCATTTGTCACGTGCTCATGTTGAGCATCAATTTCCTGAGTAGCTTCTTCTGCAACAATAACTTCCAGATCAGGATCCTTGCATTTGGGGTCATTCCTAGCCTCTTTACTACATGTTTGCAACTTTATCAACAATCTCCTTTTGGAGTCTCTCATGATCATCCTTGTCATTGCTCATTAATGTGGTTACCCTTTGTTTTGTTCTCAGTTCTGTGTACAGTTGGGCCAATGTGACCTTATTCTTTGCAGACAGGGGAGCACTAATCACTTCAAGAGAATAGGCCTTCATCTTGGCCTCTTCATCAATAGTATTTTGTCTTCTCTCCACCAAAAAATTCCAAAGCTCCGCAAGCAACTTCTCTTGTATGTTCCTCATGTCCACTTCAAGCATTATGATGTATTTTACAATGGCCTCAACTATTGTGGACTTATCTATGTCATAAACATCATTATACAAAGCTACAGTCTCTCCAAGCATATCATATTGAATCATTCCATTTGCAATTGCCTCTACCTTCATAGGACTATGAGTTATTTCCAGAGGTGTTTTCTTCTACTTTTTGCTTACATTTGGAGTATTTTTCTGCTTTACTTTTGACTTCTTATTTTTCAGAGATGCCTTCTTGGTGGCTTCTTCCTTCTTCCATCGCATGTGCATTACTAATGCTTCTTTTTCTTTCTCAATTTCTTCTTCAAAAGTATCAACTATATCTACCTTTTTCTTATTTTGTCTTGCTTCACTCTATGAAGCCTCTTCTTTCCTCTTTCGGACCAACTGGGGTCCTTCTTCTTCTTCTTCTACATTCACACTTATATTATTTTCTCTATAATCCTTTTGCGTCAATATTCTCATTGCAAGGGCGGTAGGTGGTGCTACCAGAGTAGCCTTCTTCTTCTCTAGCCTTGTCATGTCCACAACTAGAGGGGATTTCTCCTTCATCGAAGGACTATCTATTGATTTTATTTTCTCTCCAATAGGTTACCTAGTCTCGAAGGACTTCTAAATAGGAGTGGTAATTGTCCTACCAAATCTTCTTGTGCTTTTAGATCCTCCTGTAGCACTTGATTTTGCCTTAGCCTTTTCTCTTGCCTGCCCCACTTGCTCCTTTGTGAAGCCCATATCTTTTGCAAGATTATCAACCATCCTTTTAACCTTCTTATGTAACTATGGTTTCTTTTGCTCCATGTGCACTTCCATGGATTTCTCTTCATAGGTGTCATATCTTACTTTGGTGGTATCTTTTGGACTTTTAAACAAAATATGGTAAGCCAATAATTTCTTTTTCAGTGACCTCAAATCCCAACATAGGGATCCATAGTGTCCTTGGTTAAACTACCTCCATGATGCATTCATCACTGCTTACCAAAATGTTATATCATTCTTATATCTCTCTGCCAATTTCCTTGGAATTTTGTCTCTAGCATGCATTCTTGTCTAAAAAACTGCAAATAAGGTTGTAAGAGCCTCATCTTGTGCTTTCACATCACCAAGACCACTCATGAAATCTTTTATTTGATGTGTTATCGGTCTTGTAGCCAGGTCATTGTTTGTTCCAAGAAGATCCTTCAAGAAATAGAAAAGAAAACACACAACCAAAGTCCCATACTTAAATGCATATTTCTTCTCTTTAGTTTGCTTCAAATTCTCCATCATTTTTTGTCTTAGCAACTCACAAAGATCATAGTCAGCACCTTTTTCAACCATTTAATGTGCCACATAGATTGTGGTGGTAGATACTAAGTTTTCCCTATTTTTGAAGTAGATTTTATAACCAACTAATATTGTTGCATATCTCACAATTGGATTTTTTATGGTATTTACTACTAGAGCTTTCTTATCATATGTTGCACCTGTGAGTTCCATTACAACTTCACTCTTAACAAATTTCAACACAGGAATAGATCTGATGGAGCATATACTTGTAACCTCTCTAATCACATCTTTTGTTATCAATCCAGGCATGTCAGTCCAAACAAACTTGTCATGTATTCTACTCAATGCCATTCTAACCCACTTTTCATCAAAATAGAAATTTGAAAAACCTTTCCATACATCCAATTTCTTTGCAATTAGGTTTTGATATTCTGGTTTTAGGGCATAATCTTCTCTAGTAAGCTAGTTTACCCATAAATCCATTATCTTAGTGTGATCATATTCTTCAAATTTTCCATGAATATAGATCCTAATGTCCTCTGTCGAAAAAGTTCCATACAAAACATGCGAGAATAGACCCAACGGGTCATCTTCTACTAATTTTTTAGGGTATTTTTAAAATTTGAGTTGTGGCTTCTTAGTTACCTCAATAACCCTTGATGTAGCCATTACAAATAAATTCAAATTGCTCTCAAACAAACTTTCTATGAAACTACAACAAACAAAGATTTTTAAATACCTTTTCCTTGTTTTTTCTGATTAAGGTTCATGCACACCAAATCACAAATCGCCTTTGATCACATCTTTTTTTTTTGCTTCTCTCAAATTATTTTTGTAAATGAATTTTCATAAAGGAAATAACTTTATAACCCTTTGAATCTAACTTAGTTTCACATTAAACACTTCAAACAATAAATCTATCAAACCTTTCTTTGTATGCACGGTCAACTTCTGATGCTCCACAAACTTTTGCATTAACATATTTTCTTCCGCAATCTTCACCAATAGATCAAACATGTCAATCTACATCACATATATTTGTGTTGAGTCATTAGCATCATTTTATTTGGTGGGGTATATAATATGTTCATTAAAGCTCCCCCTGAGCCAAAGCTCTCAACTTAGTTTCTAGAGGAAACATTTGCACCGGATGCTAGTACAAATTAATCCTTAACCTCTGTCTCTTTCATTTTTCTCCAAAAAATTTCCATCTCCTTTTTATTATTGGATCAATCTTTTTTACTAGTTCATTCCTCTTTACCTGATCATCCTTCCTCATATTTCTACTTCTCCAAAACTTGGAAATGTGTCCAATCCTATTGCAATTATAACAAGTGATATTCTTCTAACCAATATTCTTTCCATTCATTCTAGATCTACATTGATTAGATTTGTGCCCAAATCCATAGCATGTATAATAGTAGTCTTTGAAAGATTAAACCGTTCTACCATTGCTATAGCCATTCATCATTTTACTTTTGCACTCACTAGCTCTATGACCAACTTTCTTACATATAAGACATTGACCAGAAAAAGCTGGAACATTATGACTCATTCTGCTTCTACATTCTATTGCCTTATGTCCAAATTTATTGCAAGAATAACAAGAACCATTAAAATATGGGCACCTTTTTGCATTTGGTTGTCTGACTGGTGGTCTTCTAGCTTCATTCCTTTGATTTTGGATATGCTTGCCATTGTTCTTCTTATCTTCAACATTTGATGTCTAATTTGATTTTGAACTTTCACCCTTTTCAAATCCTAAGCCTTCTTTATCTTTAGAGCCTTTCTAATTTGTAATCATTTGATCAATTTTTGTAGAACTCATCTTGAATTTTTCTTCATGACTCCTTGATTTCTCCAAATTTGATCTTAGATTTACAACTTCTTGTTCAATATTTGTACATTCTTCAAATTTTCTTTTCACCATTGCATTTAGACACTCCTCAACTCTTATTATCTTCAACTTGCACCTTTACACCAATGATAGTTTCATTTGCTTGCTTCAATTATTCACTAACTTCCTTATGCCTTTCTTTGAACTTCTTGATTTTTTCTCTCAATTTTCTAATACATTTATTTGCTTCTTTGACATTTTCTTTTAGATCTATGTTTTCACCTTCAGTCCTTTCAAGATCTTCAAGGGAAACTTTGATTTCTCCATATTTTCCAAGCGTGCAATCTTCTTCTATGAATCCAATAGTAGGTATCTCTTCTGGAGGAGTAGGTAGTCTTCTAATAACCATGTGTTCAACCTCCATGATCTTCCCAAGTGGTTAAGCTCCTTCCAAGGAACCAAGCTTTGATACCAATTATTAAACACTCACAATACTAACACGGGGGGTGAATCAATATTCTTTTAAACCATTCAAACATTTAAACATCCAATCCACTTAGCAGATCCAATTATAGTAAATGAAATAAAACATGAAACATCAACATCAAATAACACATTAACACTAGGATTTTTAAGTAGAAAACCTAAAATGCGAAAAACCACAGTGAGGATTAACTCATAATATATTATAACTAGCTATAGTATATTTATAGAAGTGCTCATTGCAAGTGGACTCACTACCCACTGAGGAAAAGATAGAAGAGAGATTGTGGCTCATAGTTGTTACCCCTTTATTTTTGAAACTTCATGAGTATCATTTTGTCGAATTTCAACTCATTATCAGAACTTAGTTTAGGTCTCGTAGCATATGGGACATCCAATCGGCTGATCCTCGATTGTTTTTAGCGTCAAATTCTTTGTTTCATAAAAAGGGCCCCATCCTTTGTGTTATCAAAAAGTTGCCTTAGTTAGGGTTTTATCCTATAATATCTTGTGGGATCCGAACCTAATTTTAACCTGATTCCTCGATCACCCGATAGTCCAACCTCTGATACTAGTCAGCCCTTTGGAGTCTGTCAAAGGGGGTCCTCACAAGTCCATAATATCGGTCAATCGCACTTTTAGGATAATATTGTACACACCTAAATGGTTCCATCCTTCAAAATTTTTGATCACCTTATCTTCTGATAGGAAAGAGGGGTCTACTCCAAAGCACACATTTGATGATGGTAGATGACAATCTGATTGTTGTTCAAGATTGGCAAAAAAAAATTGTGTTTCTATTCAAACTAATTCTAATGAAATCACTGGGATTACACATTCATCTAAAGATCAACAGAAGAATAATATTGGGAGTTCTATATAGGCTATTGAAATGTCTGACAGATTAGGTAAATTTCACACAATTTCAATTGCTTCAAATGTTACTAAAACTGGCATGTCACTAGCTACCCATGAGTGGGAGACGGAGTGCATATTTTATTGCATCTACAGATGATTTTGGTACATGTGAATGTTTGGAAAATAAATCAATCTTCTCTCGTAATGAAGATGGAAGCTTGTTGGTTGTTTGTGGTCGTAGCAGTGGTGAATTAGTGTTCCCATCTCAAAAAGCTAGTTGTAATACAATCTAAAGGTTCTCTCACATATTTGTCATACATAGCTCAGATGACGGTGTTTACTTGAAAGTTTTGTGAAGGACTTCAAGAAAAGAATAAACAAGCCAAAGCTTAAATCCAATGCCTGAGGTATTTTGTGGTAGTGTGAGTACATAGATAGCTTAGAATTAGAGCTGGGGACTGTACAACAATTTTGGTAGCTTGGGAGAACGTAGAGTTGCACCTAGCCAGTTCTCTTAATTGTGTATTGTGTCAACTATTATTGTTACTCTAATCCTTAATTCCTCCGAAGGAAAGCTAAGTGTATTAAACGAGTAATTTAATGTCCTTCAATCTATGTGAATATATGCTTTATGATAAATTGAGAATGTGGAAAGTGGGCCACATTAAAGTCAAGAAAGTGAAAAGTCATTAGAAAGGATTAAGAGAATACCAAAGGCCATCAACAAAATGTTACGGGAAAGAAAAGAAGATTTCTTTTGTAACTAATTTTTCAAGAATCAGTTGCAATGGAAAAGGGAAAATCCTATATAAACTCATTGAAGGCTTACAACAAAGGGATCTTTTTCAGTTATTCAGGAACAGGAGAAGTAGGGGTAGTTAGTTTTTCTTCTTAGTCACAATTTGTTGTATAGGGGTGTTGAGTCTATGAACTCACATTTTGGCATTGGAGAAATAAAGGAGATATTTATGATCT
This sequence comes from Sequoia sempervirens, assembly GCA_007258455.2. Classification (NCBI taxonomy): domain Eukaryota; kingdom Viridiplantae; phylum Streptophyta; class Pinopsida; order Cupressales; family Cupressaceae; genus Sequoia; species Sequoia sempervirens. The sequence continues at coordinate 44,071 of VDFB02280708.1, forward strand.
ATGCATTTGTTAATGTTTTCTTTGATTACAAATGAAATTTGAGTCTTTGTCATTATTCTTCAATGTTTTGTCTGTTATATCAGACTGTGCATGTGTTTATTATTGAAGCTTTGAATTCAGATTAACTCATCTGTTGAGAGAGAGTTTGTTGTTCATTATTTTCCTGAACATAATTTGTGGGTGTGGATAAGTGGACTTTGACTCATTTGTTTTCATTCATTTCATTTTAAATCAATCTTTCACATCTATTTCATGGCTATAGGTAGATGGTAGTTTTCCTTTTCTGCTTTCTGGTGAAAAGCATACCCTGTGTTTTCTTTCATTGCATATCATTTGAAGGTAGTTGCACCTTGTAAAATAATCATAGAGCACTTGTGAATACCATTGCAAGTGACTCAATTGTTGGTTAGATTGTCATTGACATGGGTGAGAGTATAAAATTGAAGTGAAAAATATGTTAACCAAAATATTTTAGGTGACTCCATTGGGGAAAAGAATCAAAGTACTAGTGTCTTCTTTCTCAAAAATTTTAAGGTGCCTCCCCAAGGACAAAGGTTAGCAGCTCTGTGAAGTGAAATGTACCCAGAAGCATTATATTCCAGCAAAAACTTTTGTCTAGTTTATTTTTCAGAATTGCATTATGGCATTGATTTCTTCCCAGCCATGGCGGAATCATTTTGGGCCTCTTTCTTTGCCACTCTATTATCCTCTACCTGAAGGATCAAGAAAGCATTTTCCGAAGTTCAATGGAGAAGGCTCTCAAGATGTAGAAGACCACATTCTAGCATTCACAGTTGCGTGTGGAATTTTGGGGGTAAGTGAAGAAAAAAAATTTGTGCGATTATTTATTGAATCTCTCATTGGACCTACAGCAGATTGGTTTTGTTATTTGGAAAACAAGTGTATTACCAATTGGGATTCATTAAAGACTAAGTTCTTAGGAAAATACAAAGGCCCTATTGATGAATTTGCTTTAATAAGTCAATTTTTCAACATCCGAAAGCAAGAAGGTGAATCAATTAGAGACTCCATGGATAGTTTCAACAAGCCTCTCAAAAAGATTACAACTTCTATTCAACCGAGTAAGCAACTTCAGCTTTGCACCTTTAATTCCTCTTTGCATCCAGATGTTCAGTTTTCTTTGAAAGGGAGTAAGGTAAATGACATTAAAATTGCTCAACAAGAGGCTATCAAAATTGAGGATGATATGATTACAAGTGGTTTATGAAAAACAAGTCAGGTTATGAATAATTTGAGTATTGAAAATATGAGGAAGCCTGTCATACACAAACAAAATTTTCAGCCTATAAGTTTCCATAATACACAATCTCCTTCTCTTGAATGCTCTAATCTTACCGTTTTTAGTTTGAAAGACTTTTTTGGAGATGAAGTAAGCAATGTAGAAGTGAAAGCTCATATGGATAGGAGAGTTGAAGATTTTATTTTCATTATGAGGAAGACAATGATAAATCTGTAAGTTTCCCATATGGGGTAGAAAATGAACAATCTTCCCGTGATACAAATTGTAAAGGTGATAGTGCAGATGGTACTGTATTGGCCTCCTTATCTACTATAGAAATGAACTCATTCACTTTTACTAGCAATGAAGACCAATTTGAGGATACACAAAATAAAGATGAAATCTTGAATGTCTTCTCTCTTGATTGCAAGCAAGCTAAATATGATGCCTTCATGTTCCTTGAGCAAAATGACACGAAGATACGGCTGCAAGAAGAGGTCAAGAATGATTTTACCCTTGAATCTTTTCATTTTGAAAGTTTGGATGCCAAAAATTTTAAACAAAATTTGGAAGATAATGCTATGAACAGCCATAATAGTCTTGATGGAAGTGATCAAATGAATGTATGTGATGAGCCTCATATTGTTTATATTCCAAACTGGTGTCTAAATGCATCGGAGGATGAATTTTTGCATGGACAAGAGGTTGTTGTGACTGATCTGCAGAATATAGACAAGGATAACAAAGGGAATCATGAAAATATTGAGTCAAACCCTATGGAAAAAGAGGAAATTATTCCAATTGGGGGTGATTCTAAGTTAGATGAAAATATGACTTGCAATATAAATTTACAGCTTAACACGCTTCCATTTTTGCATAGGGTTGATGAGGTCTTCTAATGATTCGAATGATTCTTTTCATATAGGGGATATATCTTTATCTGCTACCAAAAGAGTTGATTGTATGCAGGGACATGGTGAGGCATATGTTGCAAGTCAAGATTCAAAATTTTTAAACAATGCAGTCATCTACACATGTAGCACCAGAGAGGGGTCTTTATCTGATGATTTGTGTGTGGGATGTCTTATTTGAGGGTTGGTTTCTCCTAGATGGCTAAATCAATTGCATCATGATGTCACACCTGGTGCTATTTAGATAGATGCTAGTGATCATATGATGGGAAATACTGATATGAGTCATCTGATGGTAGAAGTATACATTGAAGAATGGCTTCTTGGGCATCAAGTCATATCCAAAGAGCTTTTATTTGATGCTAGTCTTATCAATTTGATCAAGATAGTCGCCAATTGGCAGTTGATTGTGTGCTTGCTTCTCATTCATCCAACATTATTTCGCACAAGCATCTATTTCTCCCAGCCTGTTAATGGATTTGCATGACCATCCTGGAGCCATCTGAGGTAGGGTCTTCCTGCCATGTACATATTAGGAGTTTTTGTTGTGTTGGTAGTTAGTTTTCTTTCCTGTTTCGTCATGTTTTGGTTTGCTCTGGCTCCCTTGTCTCCTATGTTGTCTAACTTTGTTGCCCAATGGATTTATGCACTAGTCCATGCTTGATATTCTGGGTCCCTTGCTTCGTCCTTGCAACCTCGTCCCCAATCAAAGCCTATTGTTACCCCTTTAATTTTTGAAATTTCATGAGTATTATTTTGTCGGGTTTCAACTCATTATCGAAACTTAGTTTAGGTCTTGTATCATATGGGACATCTGATCAGCCGATCCCCGATGGTTTTTAGCATCAAATTCTTTGTTTCATAAAAAGGGCCCCATCCTTTATGTTATCGGAAAGTTGCCTTAGTCAGAGTTTTAGCCTACAATATCTTGTGGATCCGAACCTAATTTTAACCTGATTCCCCGATCACCCAATAGCCCAACCTTTGATACTAGTCAGTCCTTTGGAGTCCATCAAAGGGGGTCCTCACAAGTCCATAATATTGGCCAATCACACTTTTAGGATAATATTCCACATACCTAAATGGTTCCATCCTTCAAAATAGTCAATCACCTGCTCTTTCGATAACAAAGAGGGGTCTACTCCAAAGCACACATTTGATGATGGTAGTCGGCAATCTGATTGTTGTTCAAGATTGGAAAAAAAAACTGTGTTTCTATTCAAACTGATTCTAATGAAATCACTAGGATTACACATTCATCTAAAGATCAACAAAAGAAGAATATTGGGAGTTCTATACATGCTATTGAAATGTCTGATAGATTAGGTAAATTTCACACGATTTCAACTACTTCAGATGTTACTGAAACTGACATGTCACTACCCATGAGTGGGAGACAAAGTGCAGATGGTATTGCATCTACAGATGATTTTGGTACATGTGAATGTTTGGAAAATAAATCAGTCTTCTCTCATATTGAAGATGGAAGATTTTTGGTTGTTTGTGGTCGCAACAGTGGTGAATTGGTGTTCCCATCTCAAAAATCTAGTTGTAATACAATTTGAAGGTTCTCTCACATATTTGTCATACATAGCTCAGATGATGGTGTTTACTTGAAATTTTTGTGAAGGACTTCAAGAAAAAAATAAACAAGCCAAAGCTTAAATCCAGTGCCTGAGGTATTTTGTGGCAGTGTGAGTACATAGATAGCTCAGAATTAGAGTTGGGGACTGTACAACAGTTTTGGTAGCCTAAAAGAACGCAGAGTTGCACACTAGCTAGTTCTCTTAATCTTTGTATTGTGTCAACTATTATTGTTACTCTAATCTTTGATTCTTTTGAAGGCAAGCTAAGTGTATTAAACGAGTAATTTAATGTCCTTCAATCTATGTGAATATATTCTTTATGATAAATTGAGTTAGTATGTGGAAAGTGGGCCACATTAAAGTCAAGAAAGTGAAAAGCCATTAGAAAGGATTAAGAGAATACCAAAGGCCATCAAGAAAATGTTACGGGAATGAAAAGAAAATTTCTTTTGTAACTGATTTTTCAAGAATCAGTTGCGATGGAAAGGGGAAAAGCCTATATAAACTCATTGAAGGCTTACAACAAAGGGATCTTTTTTAGTAATTCAAGAATGGTAGAAGTAGGGGCAGTTAGTTTTTCTTCTCAGTCATAGTTTGTTGTACAGGAGTGTTGAGTCTTTGAACTCACATTTTGGTGTTGGAGAAATAAAGGAGATATTTATGATCTATGCATTTGTTAATGTTTTCTTTGATTACAAATGAACTTTGAGTCTTTGTAATTATTCTTCAATGTTTTATCTGTTATATCATACTATGCATGTGTTTATTCTTGAAGCTTTGAATTCAGATGAACTCATATGTTGATAGAGAGTTTGTTGTTCATTATTTTCCTGAACATAATTCGTGGGTGTGGATAAGTGGACTTTGAGTCATTTGTTCTCATCCATTTCATTTTAAGTCAATCTTTCATGTCTATTTCATGGCTATGGGTAGATGGTAGTTTTCCTTTTCTACTTTCTAGTGAAGAGCATACTATGTGTTTTCATTCATTGCATATCATTCGAAGGTAGTTGTGCCTTGTAAAATAAGCAGAGAGCACTTGCGAATACCATTGAAAATGACTTAACTGTTGGTCAGATTGTCATTGACATGGGCGAGAGAGTATAAAATTGAAGTGCCAAATTTGTTAACCAACAACAGCCTAGTTTGAATTGTTACAATTTCATCTATCATATGCAGGAATTATAGTTCCAATGAAGATCAATAAACTAACTTCACATACTTCATTTGATTTTGATCTAACACTCTACTTTCCTTTGTATTTGCATCACTCTAATATTCAACTCAACATTCACAACTTAAATTTGCACTACTCTAATAATATTCACATAATTTGCATCACGTACATGTTTCTCATTCCTTACATTCATCAGAAAATTGAAAATGATCTAGCATATACATCTGCTTCAAGCATAACATCAATTAGGTCAGCCTATTAGATGTATCATACAAAATATAGGAAGTGTAACTTGTTGGCTCAAATCCTTTCACATACGCCTCATGCTAAGATTCAAATCTCAAAACACTTTGAAATAGGTCAGCATGAACCTATAATAGCTCCCATATAACACCGCAATACATATTTAACCTTTGCATACCTTCACACTTATTAGGTTGGCACCGCAGAAGATGTAATACAAAATTTCTTCAACTATGTATCCATATTCAAACATGTGTACCTCAAAATATCATGCCAATTGGAATTCATACTCTATTGACATTTTTCAATATCTCCTTAGGACTACAAAACCAAAAACTTATCAACGAAGAAGTGTGGACTCTTCCTCTCTTATACACTATATAGGAAATAATTGTAACTTGCCATGCCAAACTTTTATTACTTATATCTCTCAAACCAAGAGCCAAAACATGATGAAATTTTGGAATCTTCATTTTCAGACTGGTGTGGACCCAAAAACTAGAGCTATGTTACACAAAATTAATAGAGTTGACAGTTAGTCAATTTTCCATCACAACCAACTTTACTGGATCAAACCATCTTGAAAAAATGTCTTCCACACACACTCCAAAACCTATTAGAACCAACCAAAATGATCTACAATGATCTGCACCATGATCTCCACATCAATATACAATGTTGACATCA
>VDFB02280709.1:0-27934 GCA_007258455.2 Sequoia sempervirens
ACTATTGGTCCAACTATGAGCATGAATATGAGGTTTGAATGAAGGATTATTATAGATTGATCATGAACCTAATAAGAAGATACAATGTATCCAAAGTTCCCAAATATTTGAAAGAGAATGGGAAACTATTAGGTCCCATTTACAATGGTCAAGGGATCTTCATCTAGCCAATCCATAATATGAAATACCTAATAGATGAAGATTCGTCCATGGAGGTCAGAGTAATCGGTGTAATAGTATATTCAAAATAATCATTGGCTTCCCCTTTACCCATGATGTATTTATCTTGACCCAAGCCCCAAGAAAAAGAACCTAAGAAGGTTAGAGATTCCTCCACTACTACAATTGCAAAAGGAAAGGCAACATCCACAACATCATGCTTGAAGAGAAAAGAAAAAGAGGAGAGCATAGTCATAGAGACTAGCAAAGAAGTGAAGAAGAGGTTCCTCTTCAAAGAATAAATTTAACATGAGTCTCTCAAGTTTCTTCTCAACCTTTGTTTCCCTTCATTTCCCCTATTCATCAATCACAATCACCTACATCTTCTTCTTCCCCTCCACATGAATCTCCTCTTCCATCTCCACCACCATCTCCTCATCATAAGAAATCATACCCAATCCTCCTCCTCCACATCAAATCCATTCTCCTTATATCCCCACTCCCCCTCCTTCACCACCTCTTGATTTTGACATCCCTTCTCCTCCTTCACCTCCACATGACACCTACATTCCTCTACCTCCTGAAGAAGAGGAGCAACTAGATGTGGAAGAGGATTTTTTTAATGAAGGCAAACAAGAGGAAGATGTTGGAAGGGAGGACATTGAACAAGAATTAGAAGAAGCAAAGGATGACCATGAAAATTCTCAAGATTTACATGACACAAAGGTCATTCCTTATCATCAACAAGAAGTAACATCCACCCTCTTAGTATGGTTAAACCATACTATTCAAAAAACTAAAAGGACATATGTCCAAGAAGAGGAGGATTTTGCTATTCGTATTGAGGAATTTCAAGCATCCATTGATAGAAATAAAACGGAAATAAGGCTTTCAACGACCTCAATTGATGAATAGGGAGATTGAATAGCACATGTTGTTATCCCTATGGTCAACAACCCAGAATCAAACATGTTGCCTGAAGACTATCAAATGTAGAAATAAATTTGGGTACTCAAACTAAGGATGGGGAAAATAAATCCATGTAAATGGTTGTCTCTATCATCCTCAATAGAATTAAAAATGATGAGAACACCAAAGAAGAGCTCAAATCTTAAGTTTCCCAATTGATTGTTCATGTTAACCATATAATTGGTCCTATTGATTTAGTTGCAACTACTACAATCCTACAAACTTGCATTAAATAAGGATGCTCAACATCCAAACCCTAAAGGTATCCTTTATGCTTCTAATGAATGTAGAGAAGATCTACAAGAATTAGGAAATATGGTAATAAAGAAGGAAACAAATGCATACCACTATATTAGTGATGATTCTAGCTTGGCTCATGAGATTGAGTTACAAATAAATAAGGACTTTCTTATGTTGGATGATTATATACCAATGTTGTAGAAGATAAAATTTGCATCTATAGAAGAATTAATAAAGGCAACAATGATTGAGGAAGTTGAATAGGAAAAAACAATATAATTTTTGAAGGCTAGATAACTAAGGGCCAAAGTTTTGAAGAACTGCAAAGATAAACTGAGCAAGAATAAAGGACTCGCCAATTAGGCTATGGTAAAGATAGAGCATTTTATCAAAAATATTGGTTGCACATTTTGGGAAACCCCATTCTTGGTAGCCTCTCCAAAAAATATAATCGATGAGTTTGAAGAGTCCTTTCATGGTCCAGTCTTTGAAGGATCCATCAATCAAACGATGCAACAAAAGGAAAACATATAGAAATTCTAGGAAGAGCTATGAATTTTTGATGAGTTATAGGAAAAGCTTGAGAGTTATGCCTTTTCATAGAGGATAAAGCTACATTATCACAAAGGACCGAACATGAATGACTTGAATGAAGTCATCAACTCCTTTTCAGAGAGTTTTCTCATTTTCAAAAGATGTCATATCAAACACTATTTTTTCAAATAAGTTGTAATAAATCAATGTCTAAATGGGCAAAGTGCCAATGTGATGTTGAGTTTTTAGTACTATTGTAGTTGCATAGTTATATTTTAGTTAGTCTTAGTTCTAATTTCATTTGGGATTGATCACCCAAGTTAAACTCCATAAGACTATTTTCAGATCCATAAGCTATGGGACACATGATTCCTGTATATTTTGGCTTTGTAAAACATTTTAATCATCAAAAATCATTTTAAATATAAAAAATAGATACATTTTTAGCGTGAACATTTTCTACTAAATTTTGTCAGTGTTAATATAATATCAAAGGATAGAACTTATTGTTTGAAGATGAGTTCTTGATCATTGGTGGTGGTATGTTCATTTTATTTGTCTAAATTGAATAAGCTAGTGAAATCATTGATTTATTGATTTTGTTAAATAGAGTCTTTCCTAAAATTTGTGCATGCAATATGGTGGTTTGATGTGACGTGGCTTAAAAAATTGAATATTTCATTTTCCCTTTGGTGATTGTATCGATATTATATGTGATTGTGTGAATACTGGTTACTATGATATTGATTTATTGATTTTGTTTAACCTTCCAGAATTGACAGATTAAATGAAACTCATCATTGTCCATTCAAATTAATTAATTTTCTAGTATATTACCTTACCCTAATCTTTTTTCATTTGTTTTAATCACATCTTTAGATAGTTTTAAATATTCAAGAGAAAGATGAATGTTCAAATATGCTAAAATTGATGTAATATTAGATAAAATGAAAAAAATCTAAATTTGAAGTTTGTAAGTAATGTGCCAAGGATAGATATGCATTTTATATGATTTTACATGTATTCATGAGTACACTTTTCGAAATTTTAGCTTACAAAAGACCCTTTTGTTTAACAAATCTCACATAGACCACTAAGAAACCCATTATAATGAAGACCTAGCTATAAAGGAAACTTAGAGTAGAAAACCATGCTTTTCAAGAGGAGTAGTGATATATTGTTACCCAAAGTTAGTTGTGATAAAAACCACCATCAACACTACTATCAAGCTTGAGTGTTGATAAGATTATCCTGGGTGGGTCATAGAATTTATCCATTGATGATCAAATCAGATGGAAAGGAACAAACTATGTATTAGGGAGTATACACCCTCTACCCATACCCTCATAGATTCCTTTCTCCATCCATTGTGTATACCTTAAATAGCCCCCGTACCTAGCGTAGTACTATAATTAGAAAAGAGAGTCCTAATTAAGAATAAGTATTTTCTAGGTTCAATCTCCACTATGGCTCCACTACCTATTTTTGGAATTAGTATGATGATGAGGGTTTGATAATCTATTCATTCCCAAGGTTCTCCAAATAATACTCAACTGATAAGAAGCATTCAAGCATGACATGAAAAAATAAATTGGTAAGGGTAGACAACTCACAACTCATTTACATATGGCAGTTTGTTTATGCCCTCCTTATGCCTAATAAATATCATAATTGTTGAATTTTATCATAGTGCTAGTTTATCTTCAAGATTTTAATGAATTCTTTTGATGACAAAACCTACTTGTCTCAATGGCCCTTTGTTGAATGTATAGTTAACTAAATCTTCCATTAATATTTTAGTTTGATAAACCTCTTTCATTCCCAATTTAGAAAAAGGAAGGATTTAATATTCACATAATCTATACATACATGTAACAAATTAACCATTTTAACTAAATATAGTTTTCTTAGAAGAAGGTACCCACCTAATCTTAGTGTAGAATTTCATTATGGGAACTTCAACTCATTATTTCCTTATTTCCTTAAATATTTTCTTCTTCCTTGATGAATATATTAGGTTGTGATGATTTTAATTTAAGGTTCACATCATTTTAGACTAGCCTGTAACTCAACCTCAACCCAACCAAGGAGAACTTGAACATGGTATGGTGTGAAACGAGGTTCAAAAGGTGGGTGACTTGTTGTTTAATATCCATTTCAACCATCAAAATAAATGAAACTATTATTAATGTTTATTATTTTATTTTATTTTTATTGTGGAGCATTTACAAATATAAATTATTTATTTTATAGAGAAAGAAAAATATTTCAAGGCAAGCTAGAGTCCTAGGTAATTAGCCTTCCTTCAACTAGCAACTAGGTATTGAGATAGGGTTCACAACACAAAATGAAGGAAATTTGGCAAGTAAAGAATGGTTTTTAAACCAAGAAGCATAAAAAATCAACATGGAGAATTGACTAAAGGGAAAGACAAACCTAAGATAAGGACTTTCACTATTTTCTAGTGCCTCAAGAAGCAATCTAGCCTCTCTATTCTCATACCCTACTTTTTTGCTCAAAAATTTCTCTCCAACTCTCATCCCAAATCCAAACACTTCTTTCATACCCTTTGTCCCTTGGATATCTGTCTAAAAATAAGCCCAAAGTGTAGATGTTTAAAGGAATTTTTGGGTTGAGTCTCCTGTTGTGCATCATTTTTGGGTCAAATTCTGCAAATCTATTTCATTTTAGAGGTCACCATACCTCTTAATGGTATTAACACCCCTTCCCACCTTTCTAAACACTGTTACCATAAATTGTAAGTTACCTGCAATCATGGAAAGCAGTAGGTGGCCCATGAATGACTTCTTCCTTACCAGTTGCATCTTCATGGGTTGTTCTTTGTATTCATATTTTTGTTCTTGTTTTGTTTTTATTTTTTATTTTTTATTTCATAGGGGTTGATGGCTTAATAGAGATAGCTTAGTTATTTTGAAAAAATGATTAAAATTCATGATATTATCTTTAGTTTACCTACTTAATTAATTAGGTTTTTATTAGTTATGTATTTATATACATGTCCATTTATTTAACTATTCTTTAATCAATGTACTTTTAAGCAATGCTTACAATTGAAAAGTATTAAATTATGTTATTATCAATTTATCTTAAAACATAATCAAGAACAAGTAAACAATTACATATAAATAAGAGCCTGATTCCTAGGGTTCATTGACAAATTAAAACAAGTCCCAATGGAGTTATTTGACTATTTAAGGAATTATTAAATTTCATATTGTTTATTCTGACTTGGCTATATAAACCTAGGTTTGGAAACTATTAACAAAAGGTCTTCACCTAAAGGATGACACTATGACATACTCATCTCTCTTCAAAAAATCACAAAACTTTCCTCACCAAGTACACCCCAGGTACATGTAATCTAACAAAATCCATGCACAACTCCATTATTCTAATCATCAGTCTAGGTTAGTCTAAAACCTTATCAATGCATAAAATTTAATAGATAACATGATAATAATAATGATAACATTAATTAAGACTAACATTAAAGTTCATAAACATCTCTCCCTCTCTCACGTGCACCATCAACATAAATTGAATTCAAGTTACATCTCTGGTCCACACTAGAATAGGACTAGGGATCTCTTAAGAAAGTAAAAATGGGTTCCTAGATGATGTGACATCTACACCATATTTGTGTTGGTTGTAGCCTTAGCTTGTTGTAGAGCACATGATATTTTAAAAATAGGGTTAAATTTGTTGTTTACTGCAAAACTAATGTTAGGTGGACAATTGGTTTTCATTTTTATGTCGATCTAATTAGAGGGAATGAATGAGTTTTGGATTATGAAAGTGTTGTCAATTCACTCTTATATGCATAGCCTATCATTGAGAAGAAACAAATCATTTTTGTAGCAATCCCCTACCCAATTTCAAGCAATTAGGATTGCTCCATATCTATGTTGCTTGAATTGAGTACTTGTTTAGAAGGGAACCTATGCTTTTCACAACATGAAATATTTTTTCTATTTGATTTCTAATAAGATTTTTTTTTGCAATGCAACAACAAAACTCTTAGAGATGATTTTAGTAGGGAGGCAAGTTTCGTTGTAGAACAAATTGTTGAATGAAGATATCAAGTGAGTGAGTTTTTTATATTTTATTGATGAACACAAGCTTAAGATTGCACTCACATAATCAAAATTGTGTATGCACTTACATGTGTGTAAAAAATATTTTAAAGTATTTTATTTTGACCACATTATATAATATGATCCTTTTTATTATTAATTTTTAGATTTACATTTCTTATTCTTAAATTTATTTTTTATCATGTAATCAGAAAGGAAAGTCATGTCATTGATGAATAAGATGATGATTTTACTCCTTTAGATAATGATGACCTTTTGGAGGAAGATCATTCTTATATTTCATGAGATATATCAAGAACTATTATGCCTTTTTTGTCTTGGATTTTATTTTGTCTTTTAGATATGTTCTTACACTTTGGTCTCTCTTATACCATGTTTTTTGTGTATTTCTTATTATTATTTTATCTTTTATGTTATGTTTTATGTTTTTTCCCCATTTGGGAGGTATTTTACCTATGATATTTCTATGACTACTTATATATGTCATGTTTGGATTCTATACTTTCATATGTTTCTTTATTATCCTTTCATGCATGTTTGCATGTCTTGTTTGATTATCATGTTTGCTCCTATTTCATTATTGTCATTTATATCTACACTTGTTCTTCATTATATCCTATACCACATTCTTTATGATGTTTCCTTGTTCCTCATTCTCTATAATTATGATTGTATCTATATGTCATGATCACTATGCTTATTATGTTTTCCTTTATCATGATTCTATGCCTACAAAATTTATCATGTTTGCATCTCACGATTATATGCCTATGATCCTTATCAAAATTACATATTATGATCCAATATTTATGATCCTTATCATGCCTACATCTTATGATAAAATTTCATGAATATAAAATTTATTATGTACCTAGGGATATGGTATTATAATGTATTTAGATAGATGGATATGTTGACACATGGAAAACATCCCTTAAGTTGAAGTTATATTTGGTCATGTGGACAACTTATTTAATTAATTATATTACATAATGAGTAGGTCTACATTTGGTTTAACGGTTTTCTCTTCTATTATGTTAGTAAGAGGAGGTTTATATAAGGAGGTGATTGTCATTGTAAGAATATGTGAAAATTATGTTATGTATTTGGGATCTCTTGGAGATATAATGTGGGGTGGCTTCTTCCATAAGGATTATTGAATGGCGTAATCCTACCTTAATAGTTTATTTTAAATGTACATATATTATATATTAGGGCATCTTGTCTCATAAACATCTCTTGTATTGTGTTTGACCTCTCTTCCACATTATCTTTTTTCCATTTTTATATGTGTGGATATTGTCAAGTGGTATTAGAGGTATGATTTGAAAAAGATGAAAGCAACACCTTTTTTTTGAAGATTCACCTATATCTCACACATAATTACATTTTTTTCTAAAAAAATATTTTCTAAAGTAGAGGGATCATATAAGGAAGGTATATTCCAAATTTTAACTTTCTCATCAATATTGATTGAGATATTACAAGTTTAGGGTATTCCTTAAAATTACTCCACAAGCCACAATTCATGGAATTTTTTGTTCATTTTTTGGAAAGGTATTAAATTCATTAGGGTTTGTTATTTAAATTTTTGGATTTGAGGCTAAGAATATTATGAAATGATCCAGTCATTTTTGAGTCAACAATATGAGTTAGAGAGATGGTTTATGAAACATTTTATCTTAAAACCTTAGTTTTATTAGGATGTCCTAATTTTCATGGAAGTGGACACATTAAAGGTGGTACAAAAATAAAAGAACTTATAGTCAAAGTATAATATGGAACATTTTTTTTTGTACTCTTAAAAGATGAAGCTAATTAATAGCATGTGCCATTCCATAATTAAAAAATTTCTTTGGATGGGCTAGAAAAAGCTTCCTTAAATAGATGAACAAACAAAAAAAAATAGAAGTATATGAGGAGGATGAGGAAAATAAGGAAAAGAGGAAATGGAGGATAAAATTGCATTTCATTTTAGCTCCAAGGAAGGAATATTCAATCCTTTATTGTGTATGGACCTTTCCTATCTTTGTGGATTAATATTTTGTTCTTGTGTATTTTATTCTTTATATGTGCTTTTTTGAGTACAAGTTCTCCCACCCTATATGACTAGTTAGGTTTTATTCCTCCCAAATGTTAGTATTAAGGTGTATTTTACCTTGCAATCCTATGTATTATTCATGTGTCTCCAACATTCTTGGACAATTTTCTTGGATGATTGGGGTGTAATTAGAAATTAATTTTGTAAGTTAGATTCCTTGAGAATCTTGGCACTAATTTTGTTATTTCCATTTATGACATTGGAGTTGGAAGAGATAATTACATCAAATAGGAAATCACTTAATTAATTAATTAATCACAAAATATTTGTTAGGTCTCATTTTTGCTTTATTACATTTAAGTTAAACTTAGGAGATATGATCTTTTAGATTTAGGTCATGTGTTTTTGTCTCATAACAACTTGGATGAAGACACTTTTCATGATCTAATTTAATCCTCACTTAGGGTTTCCTCTAGAGTTACTTTTTTCTTCTTTTTTCATAAATATTCATTATTGTACATTGTATTTGATTCAAGAAAAAAATCATCAATACAATTCTCAAGGTTGTATAGCAAATCAATTGTTTTATCTCTCTACATGATAGGTGTTTTGGTTGTAGGTGATTTCAAGGAGCTATGGGGTTAAAAAATAAACTCCAACATAGAATTAGGACACCAAATTTATGAATTACTATCAATTTTTTGAGAGACTCAACCTTGAGGAAAAATCAATGCATCTTGGGGCAAAACAAACCTCACAATTACATGTATAACACCCAAAAACCCTAAAGATTGATTGGCGCATCTTCAAAAATTGAGAAAGACAAATTTTTTGGACATAGATTTCAAGGCATACAAAATTTCATACAACTATATGAAATATATGTAAGCATATGGATTTGTATAGATTGTATACCACTATACCTATTAAATAGTCTCTCCATCAACCTTGCACAAGAATATGGCTGGTCTAGGAATTATTCTTGTACGAAGAATTTTTTTCAAGGGGTTTAACATTTTATAGTGTTTTTGATGTTTTATAGGTAGTTTCTAATTTTTACAAGTAGCTTTCGTTATGTTTTTACCACTGGTTATTGTGAGTGGTGCTCTAGTGTTATGTACAACCCTTAATGATGAGATTCACCACTCTAAAAACTCTATAGCTCCAAACACCCACTGATCACCACCAATGGAGATTTTTCCACCCTCACTTGCCTTAGCCCCCATTGTGTTCATATCAATGACCAAGGGCTAACACAATCCTAGCCCCTAACACTAGTAGGTGATTTACCATAGGACCAAGGGTTTGACCTTTTAAGCCCTCAAATCTCCTTTATAAGCCAAATTGGAGCACTTTTAGAAAACTTGACTATATCTTGGGCATATTTTTGAAAGTGTTCCAATCTACCTTATAAAGGAGATTCTTGAATGGGAAATTTTCTAGATTGGAACCTATGGTTTGGAAGACTCAAATGTGAAAGGCTCCAATTGATTTTCAAATACCTTATACAAAGTTGGTACAAATGGGCACATTGAAGTCTTCCAAACTATAGGCTTTTATTGTAACACAAAGCACCAAATATTAGAAGGATTCAAATAGCAAAGGAAAGAGACAAAAAACAAGGATTTGAAGAACAATGAGCAAGCAATGAAAGCATAAGTCCATAAGATACCTTTGAGTTATCTTCCTTTTATAAAGGGGAATCATCTAAGAAGGAGAGATCATAATGTGCATATTGCAAAAAGCAGGGACATGATAAATATTGATTTTCTGTAAAACAGATTGATGAGATGAAACACCTTGTACAAGAGAATAATATTTATTTTCCTTCATCGGTTTCATCTAGTGAATCCTCTTCTTCAATGTCATCATTTGAATAATCATGATTAGTAGGTAGACAAGTATAGTAGACAACATGAAAGGAAATGTAATCCTTGCATCCACCAATATTTAGTCAGGATGACAAATTCTTGATTCAAAAGCCTCACATCATATAGCTTCATAATAGGGTATGTTCTGTTCATTTAATCCTTACACTTCACCACACATACTAATGGGGAACAAAAATTATATGAGTGTTTATGGGAAATGAGATCTATTGATATAGATGATGGCACATTCCATGATGTACTTTGTGTTCCTTCACTATCCACTAACCTCCTTTCTATCTATCAAATTACACACAATGGGGCAAGGAAGATTATTGATTTCACACCTTATTCAATTCTTATCAAATACTTATGAAGTTAAGAGCTTATTTTAGTTGGGATAACTAATCATACATCTTGATTGTATGCTTTCTCACATTTTGCTCCAAATAATCTTGTGATACCATTGAAATGTTTACACTCTCATGCATCTAGAGTGGATTGTAAATCTAAGGATAAGTTTGGTTGCTTGAACCTATGTGTACTTCCATCCACCTTAGTTCATGAGACTTGTGTTGATCTTCCACCTCCTACATCTTCAACAATCAGTATAGCTCAATAGGATGTTACTAGTCTTTCACTTCGAGCTTTGTGGGATGCTTTTTAGATATTGTAAAGTTATTTGTTGTCACATATTGCAGATATTAGGGAAATAATTGAGGATATTCACTTCCTCTTTGATGATATATACACCACACCTATTATCACATTATCATTACCTTTAGAGGTTATTCTACAAGGATCTTTATAGTTGTTTAGATTTCATTTGATATGTCATATTTTGATTTTGACATGTGAATACTTGAGAAACTTTCCAAGGGACACTCATGAGACCTCTTCTCCCATATCTCTTGAGGGAGTTTCTTCTAAATTTTCCATTGGATTTGTTTCATCATAAGGGGAGGAACATTATTTTTTTGATTTTGGAACATCTTCAATATTCTTCTTTGTGCATTCACTATTGGCATAGGAGCTACTTCCTTGTGGGGGGATTCATCTTGTCTTCTTTTTTCTCCTATGGGAGGATCTTGATTGTACTTATGTGGTCAAATCAATAAAAGGGGTACATTTGAGTCTTACATTCTTTCGTCAAATGTACACATTTATTTTTTCTCTTTTGGGGAGGAGTTTTTCCATTATGTTTTCTCCTTTTCTCTAGTTATGATAGATTTGATTATTTCTACATGGGTACCTCATCAAGTCTTGTAGCCAAGGTTCATTAATGCATCAATTCTTGCATTCATCATTAGATTTTTTAGCTTCTTTATAAGTTGTACTTAAGGAGGCCTTAAAGTAAAATAAGGAAATCACCTAATTAATTTATTAATTAATCAATAATTAATTATTAGGTCCCATTCTCTTTAATACACTTAAGCTAAAAATAGGAGATATTTTTTTTAGGTCATGTAATTTTTTGTCTCATAGCATAGGATGAGGAAACTTGCCATGGTTTAATTAAATACTCAACCATTGTTTCATCTAGGGTTGTTTTTTCTTTTTTTCCTTTTCATAAGGATTCATTATTGTACATTGTAATTAATTTGAAATATTTTTTGTATCAATGCAATTCTCAAGGTTGCATAGAAAAATCATTTGTTTTCTCTATGTGATAGGTTTTTTGGTTGTAGATGATTTTTGGGAGCTATGGGGTTCAACAATCAACTCCAACAATATCAACTATTCTTGGAAGAGCTCTTCTTTTTGGACATGAGAGTTTTTGCATTTTATTATGGTTTTATGGTATGTGATTTTGAAAAACCATGCGTGGTATTCACTCCCATTTCTTTACAAATTGGAGACATGATATAGTAGCTTCATGAGATTATTTTACAAGTACATAGGTTCTATTAGAGTCTTATTAGAGTGAAGAGAGTGTTAGTGTGTGGATGTATGACATATTTGAAGACTAATACACACTTGTTCTCTTTCTTGCATTTTTTTTTTCCAAAAAGGTTTTTCCACATAGATATTGTGTTAACATGGTTAATTTATTTATTTCTCATTGTTGGTATATGAATCACTTTAATAATCCTATGATAATAATTATTTACAAAACTAATTTTGATGTTTACATATACTTGTAAAAGATATTCTTGTAATAGTTTCACTTTATTTCTCAACATTTGGTATCAAAGTTAGTGATTTTATATAAATATGGATACCTTACAATTAATTCTTGAAGGTTTTATGGCTACAATGAGAGCTTTTGCAATGTGTGGTTTGTAGATTTGAGGGTGGGATTGTAAACCATGGTTTCTACTTCTTGTACGGATATTGATAAATTCAATGGTATTAGATACTAGATGTGGGAGTTCAAGATAGGAGATCTCCTTGAAGAAATAGATCAATGGTTATCTTTTTGACAAGAAGAGAAGTTATCTAATATGTTTGATGAAGATTACTCAAAACTATATAAGAGGATACAATGAGTTATATAGTCGCGTATTACAAATTTTATCATCTTGAATGTTTCTAAGGAGACTATTGTAAAAGATTTGGGGAAGGAGCTAGGTGATATCTATCAAATTAAAAGTCTTACTAACAAGTTATATCTCAAAAGATAATTATATTCATTGAAAAATGAAAAATAATGATTTTATTGCAAACCATTTATTTTTTAAAATTTTATTTTAAGTTAACTTGCTTCTATACACGTTAAGTTGGAAGAGAAGACAAATGTGTCTTATTATTTTACTATTTACCTGATACTTAAAAAAATATAATCATCGCCATTAGTTGTAGTGTTGTAGAACTAAAAATAGATAATCATATTACTACACTTATTTGAAGTAAAATGAGAAGAAAATATATGAATGAAGGCTTGAAAGATTCTTTACATATACATGTTAGGTACAAAGAAAAAGAGGGTCTAAAGTAAATAAGAAGGATATATAAGTTTAAAGGGAATTCTAAAACCCCAAAGAAGAGCAAAGTAAAGTGTTTGAGCTATAGAAAAAATGATATGTAAATAAGGAATGTGAAAACAAAAAAAAAGGGTTCAAATTCTTCCATAAAAAGTTCCTTTGATGACGGTTATAATGATTCTTTCTTTATTTTTCTAACTATATAAGTGATGATGCTTGAATTATTGATTCAAGTTGCTCCTACAATATGAATCCTCACGGGGAGTGGATTTCTACATATACAACTTATGGTGAAGAGGTTTTCCTTAGTAACCACAATAACAAGAGGATTTTTAGTAAAGAAAAGGTGCATTTATTTTTTAGTGATGAAAGAGTAAAAAATATTGATCATATTTTGGCTATTCAAAGTCTCCTAAGATATTTAATTTATGTCTTGAAGATTGAATGATTCTAGTGTACATGCGATATTTGGCAAATCTAGATATAGGTTGGTAAGATGGAACTTAGTGGTTGCTAAAGGATCACTAATTGAGACTCTATTTAAGCTAGATGCCTCTACTTTTTGTAATTCTACCAATGTAATTGACACTAAAAATGCATGTATGTGAAACAAAGAAAGGTATACGAAAACACTTCTTGCATTAATATTTTGAGAGTATTGTGAAAATTTTAAATTTTTTAAGAATTATTAAAACTAGAAACACATTTAAACATGGTATAAATAATAGATACCATAACACAGGAGTGTACATGGGGAAAACCATTTTGATGCAATCAAGATCAGGGAATCTTATCAGATAACCCAATCACATAGCCATTACAATATTCAACAAGTTAAAGTTCAAGAACAAACAAATGCAAACTCTCATTATCTCTAGTCAACAAAAAATTATTGTAGGAGTAAAAATGATCAATTTGATACCAATCACCTTTCTCAAACTTCCCAAAAAGATTCCCCCTTCAAAACATCCCTCCCATCATGTATTGATCTCCCTTTTATACCTTGAGCTATTAGGAAACTAAACTAATTCAAATTCT
This sequence comes from Sequoia sempervirens, assembly GCA_007258455.2. Classification (NCBI taxonomy): domain Eukaryota; kingdom Viridiplantae; phylum Streptophyta; class Pinopsida; order Cupressales; family Cupressaceae; genus Sequoia; species Sequoia sempervirens. The sequence goes on from VDFB02280709.1 coordinate 13,889, forward strand.
AGTTGTTACAACATCTAATTCATTACAAAAATAAACAAAACCTAGTAGCAAGTGTGTAATGCCCGTCGTGAAAACCCCAGAGAACAAACATTGCAACCAATTTTTTTTTAAATAACACAAAGTAAACATGCAATTAAACATTAAAACATATTTACATTGCACATTACATTAACACACCTAGTTCTCTGGGGCACACAAGGTTACATCGCAAACACAACTATTAACAAAAGTAAAAGATAATACTAAACCACTTATCCAATAACATCACAATAACCATTTATAAAAGTACATCCTTGAACCAAGAGTGAAGGTATCATTACATCACATATAACAATTATAATGAATCTCTTACAATAATGTTCCCAAAGGTTCCTAAATAATACATCATCGTTTAAACATTACATTACATGCTCTCAATAATAATTCTCCCGTACATGTGGGATACATGAATAGTACAAATAATGAATGAAGTATAAAGTGAACGACTGGTACAAGCTCCAACTGATGAATGCTGAGAAGATGAACATTGATGGGGAACCCAACGGGTGCGGATCACATTCCACCCAACCATGTGGGTTATAAATAACCCACCCCCCATGCTTAGAGATGACAAGGAAGTATTCATAACCATGAATGCCAAAACCAACTCCAATAGAACAACATAGTACAATAACTCAAATACAACATCAAGGATTACAATGACATAACCACAACATCCAAGAGACAACATAATAAGATAAAGCCATGAAACTCTTCACAATTAATCAAGACAATAACCATTAACCAAATAATTAAAGAACAACCATAATTCATTTCCAAAAGAAACTGAAACAACAATTAGAATACAATTCCAGAGGCAAAAGGGTGTCTAGTGGAGAGTGTCATTGCATAGCTCTCATGGGTTATCCTGGCCCTTCCTCCAACTTGAGGTGCCGACCCCCATTTATGGATATCTTGGCCCTTCCTCCTACTTGAGGCGCCAACACTATAGGGTAGCTCATGTGGAGCCATCAACCTCTCGTGAGGACGAGGTTACGACTTTGCCAACCATGGCCTTCTTAGTCTATCATTAGTTTGTGATCGCCCTAATGCACAAACGAGGTATCCAATATTTATTATCTTATGTGTTTTACTACCCATCCCCCTAAGTTCTATTATTAGGTTTTCACTTGTTATACTACTCTTACGTGGGTTATCCTGAGCTCTTCCTCCTTTCGAGGCGTCGGCCCCCATGAAGAGCCACTCTCCCTAAGACCCCTAATATAAACCAAAACAAGGCAAGGCTTGTACCATAACGAATCAAGCATATAACTCAAAACAAGGACATGCAAGGCAAACCCATCTTGCAATAACTCAAATCAAATCTCACAACAACCTCGTACAACCCTTCCAAAATAATAGTAACATTGAAATCATGCACATCACGAGCACAAAATATGAGGATATACATTCAACAAAACACACGCCTCTGGAGTACTAAAGTTTACAACAACTCTAAGGGCTCACAATTTTAATCGGGTTCCCACATTGAAAGAAAAGCCAACAATGATAAAATGGAAACTATACAATTTCATAGGGCTCAAATTCACGTCAATGCAGTCAGTAATACATTATTTTCTATAAATAACGCTATTCCCATAATGGAATTTTGAAATAATAATTCAAATCAACCTAATACTTTACCGTTGTTTTCACAATTCAAAATAAAAACAGGTCTAACTCTATTCATAATCTCCATTTACTTTGACACAACCACACAAAGAAAGCAAATGTATATCTACATTTGCCATTTATTAATTATTAAATCTATATTTATGTGATTACATATAACGTAAATGCACATCTAAAATATATGTATTTAATTTTCTATTTAATCTATCTACTTGCACTGAGTTTCAGAAATACTCATAAATCAGATACTAGTAACTTTTAATATCTATCTATATATATATTCATATATATATATATATATAATATATAACAACAAAAAGAAAAAGAAAACGCATAAAAAAAAACTAACACAGGGAACTACCGTACCTGTGTGCAGTCCTTAGGATTGCGCTCAGCCATCCCTTGAACTGTTGCAGTAGTTCCAAGGCTGTCGAGCGCCGGCCAACTTTGGCTTTTTTTTAATATATATGTATTTATATATGAGTATATACATGATTTTATATGTATATATATATACATCTTATTATTACAAAAATAAAGATACAAAAAGATAGTATAAATGTATTTCCATATATATATATATATATTCAAAACCCACATCCATCATTTTTAGAAGGGAATAAATTTTCCATAAAATAAACTTAAAGATATATAGATCATTTTCACAGGCTCAATCAATAAATTTTTCCATAGCTAGAATGTAAAACGCAATGCATTTCCATAAACAAGTTTAATTTCTTTCACAGAATATCATATCTAGTTTTATCTGATGTTATTTTATTTTTATTTTTATTCTTTTCTTTTTGAATCAAGAAATTAAAGAAGAGCAATTGGAACTTGGAGTCATGCGTTATTGATAATCTGATGCAGCTTGCTTGATCCCAAAGGCCTTTTGAAGTGCTCTCGTTCCTGCCTTCAGAACTTCTTCTCCAGATTTCTTTGCCCCAAATTCAAATCTAAAATTCTATTCAAAAAGCTCTCTCCAGAATAATGCCAAACAAATGAAAAATCCCTTTCCAGAAAACTTCAAAAGATCCCATAATTCAAAGACATTATTTTATTTTTCCCCACTTCTGTCCAAAATTTCCTGTGTATGAATACTCACAATTATGCAATTAAATAAAAGATACCTCTTTTTTTATTTTCGAAAACTCTAAAAATCCAATATAAAAGAAATTATCTATATTAAATCAAGCTTTTTAGCCAACACTTAATTCTCATTTGTCCTTTTATCTTTTATGTTCTTTTATGTTCTTTTATTTTTCCTTTTATCAATACTTTTTGTTTTAATTCAGATTTTGCAAGCTTTACTTGTAAGCACATAATTTAATTTATTTATTTTCTTTATTTCATAATTATCCTCAACAAGATAATTTAATTAAATTAACAAAACACTAATATTTAAATATTTAATTAATTCTAAAATAAAAACACATGACTTTTAAAAATAAAAATTTTAAATATTTTAATACAAATTAATCTAACATTATAATAAACATTTATTACCACCATTTAATTAAATAAATCACAACATATAAAATACCAACGTAAAATACATATGAACAAGACACTATACAAAACACAGTAATAAATTACTGAAACAACAACCACAAAGACGCACAATACCATTCAATCAGGACGGTTTGACAACATGGGACAAGGTGACTTCCTTGTCATCTCTGTTTCAACATTATGTTGTTGGGTTATTGGTGCTCACCCTGTCCTATTGAAGCAGGTGGAATTGAGACTCTGTACCTGCAATCCTTGCATACAAACAAGGTCATGTACATGTACATACATATATAAAATCAAATCATTACATTGTGAGAAGGAATTGTAGTGTAGCAGAGCACTCGTAAACGAGTGGTGCTACACTATCCTCTCACCAAACTATTCTATCCATTGCAAAATCACATATGAAATAGCATTTCTAAACTAACAGATCATCTCATAACATGATTTACTAAATCACTGCATCATAATATATTTCTGAAATCAACTAACGGGTGTGTGCAAGAAGTTGAGTCCACTTTTTGGCCAAAAAGTGGAAGTGTTTTCCCTGATTTTCAGTATTTGACACATTTGACCTTAAAATTTGAAGCACTTAGAGATGAAATTTTTAAAAAAGTCACTATCATAAAATGTAGTTCTCGGAGTCTAGTTTCCAAATATGTAATTTATTTCAATACCCAGATTGTACAAATTGAGTTTTAATAGGCATTTCTAAAAACCACTATTTAAAAGTCATTTTTTTTTACCATACCATGCACATGTACGACATCCATATTTTGACTTAAATTATCGTATTTTTCTAAATCCTTTTGGGAAAAGTTTTATGACTCACTGAAGCTTTCTCTTGATATTTTTTTGTAATTTTTATTGAATTTTTTTTGTTAATTTTTATTAGGCAGATTTGTCGTTTTGAAAAATCGTCATGTACGACATGCATAAGATGACCTAAACTTATCATTTTCTGATTATTTTTTTTCAAATTGAAAATAATTGTCTGAAGTTTTCTCTCATGCAATCCGTTTTCAAAATGTTATGTTGATCAAAAGTTATTAAAATAGTAAAAAACTCGATATTTAAAGTTTATGGACCAATTTTATTAGAAATTAATTGAAAAATAGAAAAAATAATTCAATTGCAAAAAAAATTACATATTTAGAATCTGCATTGTTTCATCTAAAATGGGTTTTAATTTCGTCAGAAAATTTTGCAAAAAAGGTCGTTAGCGATATGCCCAAAGTTAGTATTTTTCTTTGACATTGTTAGGGCCTTCAACTTGCAAGTCAAACTAGGTTGAAGGCCTAGGTTCGGACTTCCAATGCTTTTCCCGAACCAAAAACCTTGGCAAAAACCCGCCCACAATGCAAAAGAAAATTCAAATTTTAAAAAATGGGATCCCGTTTATTAATAAATGGGATCCCGTGCTATAATCGGGATCTCGTTCCCATCCAACAACATTCCGACCGTTGTAAATGGAACGGATCTCGTTTCATAAACGGACCCCGTTACCTTTACAACGGCTCTGACATTTAATGTCGGTGAATGGGATCCTGACTATAGAGCGGGATCCCGTTTATTAATAACCGGGATCCCGTTTTATAATCGGGATCCCATTTTATAATAAGCGAGATCATGTTTTATAAACGGGATCTCGTTTGTTTGATTTAAAAACACTGTGCAAAATTACTGTCAAATCTGCAACTTTGCAACCTCATATGTACGGCCAAGAGCACTAAAAATGAATTATTTTTTATAAGTTATTGTATTTACAGGTGGTGAATTTGATTTTTGGTTATTTTATCAAAGGGAGCATCATCTACACCATTTTTGAAGTGAAATTGTGTTATTTTTGTGCTTGTTTGGAGGAACAAAAGGTTTCAATTTGCAATATGGATTGAATTTTTCAAAGGAAGCATGAAGAAAACAATTTTTAAAGTGGAATTGTGGTAGTTTTCTACTTGTTTTGAGGAACACAAGAGGAAGAATTTTGTCATAATAGGTATTCAACTTCCAATTTGGATTGAATATTTTGAAGTATTTCACTATTAACATTCATTTGTGCTTGAGAATTTTATAATTATGGGAGATAAACTTCGTAATAAGAGAAAAAAGACATTGACTCCTCAAGAAGTTGAAGCAAATAGAGAAAAAGAGAGACAAAGACAAAGAGAAAGAAGAATGAGAATGAAATCAATGAACAATGGTGGAGCAACCAATTCAACAACTATTGAAGATGAAAACATTGAAGATACCATAGTTGTAGATGAAGCTAATTTGCAAGGAGTCAATTTGGAGAATAATATGATTATACAAACAAGTCCTACTATGTCTTCAAATCCCTCTTTGAATGTTAAGGAGAATGTTTCAATATGCACAAATCCAGGTACGTCTTCAAATCCACATGTTAGTGAAATGGTAAATTTGTATGTAGAAGTTTTACAAGATGCTGGATATAATGATGTTGACATTGACTATATTCAGAGAGATGAAACTTTTATAGAACTTGTTGAAAACAAAAAAGAAAAATCTTTTGTTGCAAATGAAAATCAAAATGATCATTTTCTTGAAAATGAAAACAAAACCTATATTTTTGATGAAAATGAAAATGAAAATGAAAACCGCTTTGTTGATGAAAATGAAAATGAGAACCGCTTTTGTTAATGAAATGAAGATGAAATGATTTGTTGATGAAAATGAAAAATGAAAACCGCTTTGTTGATGAAAAATGAAGATGAAAATGTAAATGTAAAATGAAGATGAAGATGAAAATGAAGATGAAAAATCTAGAATGTGATGTTGAATTTAATGAAAATACTTTTTAAAAATTGAAAGTGGTGTTTTTGATAATCTTCCTGGTCAAATTTCTTGGAGGCAAATAAGAACACATGCAATAGAATATACACCAAATTCTTTTATCATAAAAATTGCATTTCAATGTCAACTAATGATGCAATTGATGAGAATGCAAAAAATGAGGAAAGTAATGAAAATGTTAGGCTTTTATGTTAAACAAAAAATAAAAGATCAATCATTAAAACATGATATGTCTATTGTTGCTAGTGCCATTCAATCTATTGGGAAAATAGTCGATCTAAAGATAAAAACGAAAAGAAGAGCTATAACTACTGCTATAGTTAATAAAGCAACTTTGAATAAAAGAATGGTAAACAATATTAGTGAAGTTTTAAAAATGCATCCTAAAACATTACTAAGAGCGGAAAAAAGAAGAGAAAGTATAGAAAATGATCCTATCAATCAATGTTGGAGTTTCAGTGGACGACTACCGAGGTTTGATATAAAATTGAATGTTGAAATTAAATCTTTGATCGAAAAATATTGGCATGATAATACTAGGGTTTCATCTAATGCTAGAGATGTTTTAAAATTAAGGGTGGGGTCCAAAGTTTACATCCTCACCCAAAACACCTATTAGATACAACACAAACTGAATTTTATAGAAAATTTTGTAGCCGCCACCGGTAATATTAAAATAAGTCAAAGGTCTTTGAAAAATGTAAACCCTGGTATGTAAAAATTAATAAGCAACAAATATCTTGTTGTTGTAAAATACATATTCAATTTCGTTATTTTTATGATGTTTTTCGATATATACGTTGTACCTTGCATACTAACATGATTATACATGATTGTGGTATTGATATGCCACCTGAAGCAATAAGAGAGTTTATTTCAGGTTTGTTTTGTGAAAAATCTAATGATAAATTATTTTATTTAAGTTCTTGTATTTCTGGACAATGCATTAACTGCGGAAATCTTTCATTTTTAAGAATTTGTTTGTATGAAAGTGTTGATCATGATTTTGGACAACAATTAGTAGACATCAAAAGATTTAGGAATGTTCACTATTCTTTAAAAGATGGAAAAATAGGAAAGCGTTGTGATTTAGTTACAGAAAAAGTTAGTGTGCATGCATTTATGAGTGAATTTAATAATAAAATTGTACCAAAATATGTTATGCACTTTGAACATGCTCGATGGCTTGATGGCCAATTTCGCGCATGTAGAAACACATTTCCAATTGGTACTATACTTTCAATGGTTGATTTTGCAGAGAATTATACCCTCGCTCCGTAAGAGGAAATTCAATCTCAATATTATAATTATGTGCAAGTACCTATGTTTGTCCATATTGTTTATAGACATGCAGATGATAGCACTGAGGATGATAGAAAAGTTTTGAGGGAGTATCATTTTTATTTGAGTGACATCGATTACACTCATCAGAGTTTGTTCAATATTGTTTTAGTATATTTTATAGAAATTTAAAAGAAAGAGGAATCCATATGAAAGAACACCTCATATGGTCAGATAATTGTACGGGGTAGTTCAAAAATGCTAGAATGTTCTATTGGTTAAGTAGGGTTCACAAGGAACTTAATGTCCAACATACATGGAGTTTTTTTGAAGCTAGGCATGGTAAAGGAGAACATGATGGAGCTGGTGCTGTCAGAAGAATTTTGCTAGAGAACAATTAAAATTTGAGGATTCAGTAAAATTTAAAAATGCACATGAGATTGTGGATTGGTGTAATAGAAGATTATCTGCACCTAGTTCGAGTGATTACTCTACGGTTCATCGATTCTTTTGGTTGGTGGAAGAAGAAAACATTGTATCTAGAGTTGATTGTGAGACAATTAGTGGATATACTAAATGGCATTCATTTAGGAGTGCGACAGCAAGCACATGGACTATTTGGACAAGGGAGCTTGCATGTTTTTGTCATTTTTGTATCTCAGGAGATTGGGAAGCTTGTGAAAATACAAAATGGGTTGAACAGTGGGAGCAAAGATTGTTGACACCTGTAGAAGCACATAATCAATATGAAAGAACTATTGAATAAAATGATCAATTGTTTGCATCTGAAGATTATGATCGTGTTTCAGACCTTGTACAAGAAGGTAATTTTAATTTAATTTATTTCATTTTACTTTGCTTTATTAAGTTATTTTTTAATACTAAATTAGTTATATGGATATGCACAAGTTATTAAATCGAATTTTATTGGCAGGACATGTGTATGCGGTTATTGCACCTAAGAGGAATGAAGAGTAAACAGAATATTGGTTGGCTCGTTGTGTGGAAACTAAACATAAGTTGTTAACACCTCGAGAAGATGATGATGACTTTCATTATCCAACAGGTACGGTGATCCCCTTAAGACACCTCCTTAAGCAAATTTTGATAACAAGTTTTAGATCCCCTTAAGCAATTTTTTAGAACAAGTCTTTGATCCCCTTAAGTAAATTTTGAGAAGTTATTTGATGGTGGTTTTTGGAACATGTTTTCCAATAGGATCGGTGGTGGTTGTTGGCACTTATACAAAATACTTGAGAAGAAAGAATGGTCTACCTTGCATTCGAAGACTATGAAACACATAAAAAGATTATGCATTATTCACATTTGGTGGTGGCAACAAATATAAAACTAGAGCGCTATCATGGAAGACCTTCAAAAAAATTACTATGGTCAATTTCTATGGAAGAGCATGAGGCAATCATAGATGCATTGCAAAAAAGAGAGGATGCAGATGGTACAATGGATTAAGTAAATACGGTAAATATAGTTTTGGTTTTATTTTGTCCTTTTAAATACATTAAATACATGTTTCGACATTGGTCAAGTGTGTTATTAGTTGAAATTGATTTAAATTGTTCTTTATATATCCTTAAGGCATAATCACAAAAAGGATCTAGTCCATGCAATTCAACCTAGACAACATGGAATACTTGGTAAAACAAAATTATCGCTAAATTATATTTAAATACATGTTTTGATTACATATTGATATTGTTTTGAAATTAATAGTTAAAATTGATTTATTGTCATTTTCAGATCCCAAAAGCCATCATTACATTGATCTCATACTTTGAAACAAAAAGGAGAGGATGCCTGGATTCAACCTACAAACATGTGTGGAATACTTTTAAATGTAGGTACTTGAGTTCTGTACATATAGATAGTTTTATATAAATTAAAATATGTATGTTTTGATGATTTCATTGATATTGCTTGTACCTTTTTGATATTAGGTGGTGTGAAGACCTACTACATTCTAGCCATGAGTTTGAGATGTTCTTGAGATGGCATATCCAAATTTTGTAAACATTGTTTTGAGATGACATATATGTACATACATACTTACAGAATTAAACATACTCTATGTACCTCTATGTATCAAATCAATATTCTATATTTAGCGACATGACCCCTCTCTCTCTTAAGACATCCCCTTAAGACATTATATTATGACCCTTTAGACATCCCCACTAACATGTTCTATTATGACCCCTTTAGACATCCCCTTAAGACCCTTAAGACATCACTTTAATTAACACATTCTATTATGAACCCTTTAGACATCCCCTTAATACATATTATGACCCCTTAAGACATCCCCTTAAGACATTCTATTATGACCCTTTTAGACATCCCCTTAATTAACATGTTCTATTATGACCCCTTTAGACATCCCTTTAAGACCCCTTAAGACATCCCCTTAATTAACACGTTCTATTATGACCCCTTTAGACATCCCCTTAAGACATATTATAACCTCTTAAGACATCCCCTTAAGACGTTCTATTATGACCCTTTTAGCCATCCCCTTAATTAACATGTTCTATTATGACCCCTTTAGACATCCCCTTAAGACCCCTTAAGACATCCCCTTAATTAACACATTCTATTATGACCCCTTTAGACATCCCCTTAAGACATATTATAACCCCTTAAGACATCCCCTTAATTAACACGCTCTATTATGACCCCTTTAGACATCCCCTTAAGACATATTATAACCCCTTAAGATATCCCCTTAAGACGTTCTATTATGACCCCTTTAGACACCCCCTTAAGACGTCATTATTTGTTTTGACAACTTATAAATTAGTGTTAGATGAACTATTATTTATAGTATTTATTAATGCTTTTATTCTCTAATCTTCTATGGTATTGTTATGGTTAGGATTAGAATTTAATTAGAGTTAGAATTGAACCCTAACCCTAACCGTTATTAGAACCCAACCCTTATTGAACCCTTAACCTGTCCTAAAATTAATCATATCCCTAAGCCTTGTTGTATCTAACCCTAATTGAAACCTAACCCTAACTCTAGTTGTATTTTGGAAGATTTCTACTATTCATGTACAGTGTTAATTCATGTGTGACTAAATTTTAGATTCCTACTATCTAGTATTGACCATAATTAGTCTTTATTGTTTTCCTTGCTAAGCCTTGTTTAAAGGTTCTCATGACTATCTATCTATACCTTTTCATAAATTTTTGGGCTAATATTAAACTAGGGATTTCCTCAAAATGGAATAAAATATGTGTTTCATTTCTCAAGAAAAAGGTGGGATTGATATAACTAATTTTCATACTTGTAGATTTATGTATGTGAAGTGGGTTGTGCAATCTATAGATGGCTTTGAGACTTAGAAAATTCTTCTCCAATATTCTATTTCACAAGTTCTCAATATTATATAAACATGAAGAGGATTGAATATTCCTTAGATCCTTACTATATTTGTCCTTGTCAATATTGAAAGTGCTTTTATTGTTAATCAAGAAATTATACTTGGTTAATGATATGATCAAGTTATTTATTAAATAGGTTGAAAATTTATTTCATTATAATGATCACAACCTTTGACAGTCCTCCATTGCTAGTAATGATTTTCTTTCTCTTGTAGAAACCATCATAACTGAAATCTATTTACTTTTTCTCAATGAACATTAAAATGATGCATGGACTTGTCCTTTTTTTTTAATTTGATTTGGCTAAAATTTTAGAGGTAGGAAAATTAATGATAACTCCCTTTCACTTACCTTTTATACTTTGAATTCAAGAGATTATGCCATATGATATATACTTATAAAATTTCCTCATAATTACCTACTTCCTTGTGGAAAGATTGCTTGTATAGTTGAGATAAAACTATCAACAATTACATATTGGTAGTAATATGCATTTACGATTTTTATTTCCCTAATTCTTCTGAAGTTGAATAGCCAATGGGGTTTGAACTCTTTACCTATTGTATGGTTTCTTCACGTCAACTGTTTTAGGAATACAAGAATTGAGCTAAAATTAGATCATTATATTTAGTGTTTGGTTTATCAAGGTTTCTTATTGGAGAAATAATCCACCACTTGGTTCACTTACCTTGAATCCCTATTTCACAATATCCTAAGACCTTGAAACACGTTTTAATGAATTTCCATTATGCTCAAAATGATTAAAAGTGGATTAAAAAAGTCTACTTTTCTTGTTGGAAAGCCTTTTGATTGGCATATTATTTTATTTAGAGTTTTTCTAATTGATAAATATATATTATATTTTAATTTTGTAAATTTTTAAAACTTATTATTTTTTCATCAGTGGAAATATATTATTTCAACTATTTTATGTAATGATTATATAATTCAATAAAATAAGACAAATGAAATAATATGTGTTCTCACTTTGATATCCTTCCTTATTCAAGGCATACGAAGAAAATATGGCACTAGAGCTCCTAAAATTCCAAGACCTTTTAAAACACTGCAGTAGCATGCCTTGCATCATGAATCTTATCCTACCCAAGTAGCATCTTGTTGATTTTATAATTTGCATTAATGGGGCCTTAGTTGTGGACAAGTCATTCATACTTTATTATCTTATCTCTATGGTTGTCTTAATTGGGAGGATGGATGCCTCCAAACCATTGTGAAAAAGAATCTATTATTGAATTGATTTTTTATTAGGCCCATCCAATACATTAAATGGTAGTTCCTTCTTAAATTATTCCTTTAGGCAGTCGATGAATTTTAGTTTCTATGGCCTTTGGTAATTTCATTACATGAGATGAGTGGAAAGCTTTAGATTTATCCTCTAAAGATATTTATGGCACCCTTATGTGTGGGGTTTTTTCCCACCAAATAATGATTCACCAACTCCTCTCAATGTACAATGATATTATCTAGTTCTCCACTATTCTCTTCTTCAACCATAGATGAGCTTTTGTGTACATACTACTAGCTTATTGATTGAAATTGTTAAATTAACCGTGGATGCCTACCCAAAAAGAAATTAAATTATGTTGGAAGATTTCTACTATTCATGTACAGTGTTAATTCATGTGTATTTTGAGCAATCATTATTATAGTTGAAGATTATTTTGATTTTATAACTTTTTTTCCTTTTTGAAATGTTCTCAATTTTTCCTATAGTTAAATTTGACATGTTAAAGACTTTCATTACCAACTTGATATTAATCTAAATATGCAGTAATCCAAAGACTTTACATTCACATGATTATTTCCAAATAATATTAAAATAATAACTTATGTAGATTTTGGAAGTGCATCTACACATTTTAAGCATAAGATCCATGTCCACTTGACCCATATTTTAATGCAATTCAGGTTTAGACCCTAAATTTCTGGTATATAAATAGATTGCTTTTGTTTGTAAATTATGATTTATTGACTGATTATTGTAAATATTAAAATGTCCTATATTAATCCATGTATGAGATCACTAAATTTCACATCAATGTCCTATATTAATGTCTTGACTATGAACATAAAATGCATAAATGTACATGTGTAAATTAAAATTTCAAACAATAATAAAGTCCATAATTTATGTAACATATTAAGTGCATGAAACCAATATATTAAGCGCACGTGAAATAAAGTCCAACAGAGTACATGATAAACAAGAAATATAGTCCATGAAATAAACAAATATAACACATAAAATCACATGTTTCTAGGTCATGCACTGTCTCTATAATCAAGAGACCTCTTCACACCATGGGACTATGTGGATGACCTGAAACACTCTGTACATAAGAGAAAGATGAAATTAGATGTAGAACAATAAAAATGATTTAATGACAATTTAATTTATAATCCATCATAAATTAAATTACCATCATATCTACATCAGATGCTCAATTTGCACTGAAAGAAACCTCTAAATTCTCTAAATCAATCTATATAAACAAGACAAAGAAATTGAAATTCGTGTATAATACAAATTAAATTTTTTAATTCAATTTCCAATTAATTTATCATATTTTAATTGTCTTTGTATTACGAGGTTGCTAGGCTCTTCTCCGGGACCCTGTCACCATGCATGCTCAACTACAGATGTCTCCTCATGCTGTAAAGAAAAAAGAATATGTGAAAATATCATATTCTTATATATTCAATTTAAAATTTATAATTCACTTCAAATATAATAAAAAATTAAATTCACCATTTGATTTGAAACTGCACTCTACATGTCCTCCTGGTGGTGTAACTATGTCTGGGTCAAGGCTAAAAGTTGCACTAACAAATTCCTACAAGATCAAAATTAAAGCATGTACAATTTAATTAGGTTAATATATACATATATATTCAAGTTTGCACATTTTGTGTAGAAAGTTTTGTAAACAACTTGGAAATCAGTGGCCTCATGAGTAACTGCAACATCAAATGTTTGCCCAATGCCCATTCTTATTGTGGTATCAACCTAGACATACATGTACATAGACATTTAACACTTATAATATTTACAAGTGTGCATGCATGCGTTTCATATATCTAGTGAATTCAAAACTCATAAAATTGTAACTATACTAATGTAAACTTTAAACAAATTTACAATATGAATGTACCTGCCCATGATCTATGTCGCTCGATAGTGGAGGAGTGCTTGACAATCCCTCGGGAGGAATCGACGTGGATGTCGATTGACTCACCTAAACCAACATAAATATTTGAAACATATATGTGATTCAATTATAAATTTAAAACTCAAGTTAAATAATTTATTATTTCATATATAATTTTAAATTGAAATCAAAATACCCA
>VDFB02280710.1:0-31676 GCA_007258455.2 Sequoia sempervirens
CTGTCATAGAAAGAGACATTGGAGCTCAAGAGACGTGCCACATGCTACTTGAACTTTCTTTGGTAGAGAGCAGTGGAAGGTTTATCAATCTAAATATTTCGTGTGAGGTGTTCAAACCCATAAGTGTAAATGATGAAGAAAACAATGAAGAACAAACAACATCTTTCATTCAAGGATATAAAATAAGGCCTTTGTCTATGGAAGGTGTTACACTAATTGATGCAGCCAGATCATGGATATATAATCCTAAAAGAAGAAGAGATAACAAATGAGAGCCAATACAAAAAGCAACTATTGTTAGAGTATGTCCTAATTTTTTATCCATTCCTCCACGTGAGTCAGATAAATGGATTGATTTTTGTTATTTAAAATTATTGTTGTACAAACCTTTTCGTGATGTGGATAGAGATATTGGTTATGATGATGATTCAATAAGACAAAACTAGGAGTCATTCCATTATAACCCTTGACACGTGGAACAAATAGCAATTGAAGAGCATGATGAAAACATTAGTGATGTTGAAATTGAAGACAATGAAGCTCTTCAAAGAATTACTACTGAGCATGAATGGGAAATACTATCTGGACTACATCATGGTCAAAATATACAAGTTTCTGAAATAGATATGTTGGGAAGGAGATATTTTGATAGACAAGTAGATTGGTGTCATGAATATCATGGTGAAATGTGTACGAATCAAGCAATGAACTTCATCAGTAGCATGAGAGAACATGGATGTCTCATACATAACGAAATACCATAGCCTATGAACTACACAATATTAAAAAATAATGCCACACAAACTCAAAAAAGAACCCTTCAACTAAAAGACATGTCAGGTTGTATGGTGGAATTAACAATGTGGGATGGTTTATGCAATAAGGAAGGTCAACAACTCTAAGAAATGTGTAATGTACGAACTTTCCCCATTCTTGCTATAAAGGTTGTATGAATTAGTGATTTTGGTGGGAAATCTGTGGGAACAATTACTACAACCCAACTCCTTATAAATCTAGATCTTCCAGACTCACACCGATTGAGATTGTGGTTTGATACAAAAGGGAAGAATCTCCATTCTCATTCTATTAGAAAGGAAATATCATCTGTAATAGAAGAAAAAATGTTAAAAAGTATCTCAAAAATATAGGATCATGAACTTGGTAACTCTAGTCAACCTTATTGGATAGTGATAAAAGCTACCTTATCTTTCATAAAGGTGGACAATTTTTGTTATACAGCTTGCCCCTTGAAAATTGGAGGTAGGCACTGCAAAAAGAAGGTAAACACTAATGAAAATGGTCAGAGGTATTGTGGAAGATGTGATAAAACTTTCCTTGAATGTGATTATAAATATATACTTCAATGCAAAGTGCAAGACCATACTTCTTTCACTTGGATTGCTACTTTTGAAGAAGCAGCAGAAGAAATTATGGGTGTTACAGCAAAAGAATTGAACATTTTGAAGCATGAAGAACAAGATGATGTTAAGTTTGCACACATTATACAAAATGTCCTTTTCAACAGATACATATTTAAACTTCAAGTGAAAAGAGAGACTTATAATGATGAATAGAGGATTAAATGCACAGTCATAAAAACAACAAAGTTTGATTATTCATCTAAGAGCAAAGCTTTATTAGATTCAATTGAAAAGCTTTAGGTTTAATGACATTCAAATGCTTGAATGTATATCATGTTAACAATGTATTCAAACATTTAAAAAAAAACTAGTGGATATATCTAAGTTAGTTGATATGATTTTTGTCGTGATATTGTTCTTTGTTGTTTTCAATACTAAATTTGATGATTGATTAAAATTTATGAATTGATAATAATAGAGTTAAACTAAAAAATAAACTAGCATACATTTATTAATTAAAAAAAATAAAAGTATTTGAGTTCTAATTAAATGGAAATGGTACATGTTGATGTTATGTTTTGTTATATACAAGTTGATATTATTTTAAATTTGAATGTGTACCCTTATATATGGGAATTGAAATAAACAATGATAGAAACTATAATAAAATCACATATATTACTTTGGAAATTCATGTTAATGAGAATGTAAACCTTTTTTCTCAAGTCAATAGTCGCCTCGATCATGATAACTCGACGTTTTTTACATATATTATTAATTAATATATGTATGCTAGTAATATTTGTAGATAAAGAAATTGCATGTTTAGTTTGTAAAACATAGATATAAACTTTAGATGGAAAAATTAGAAAATATAATTGACTACTAACTAGTAATAACTAGTCAAGTAATTATCATTATAATAGTAATATTTGAAAGGCATGTATTAATAAAAGAGAGGTAAATAAATAATAATAAATACTTTCAAGTTAGATAAATTATGTTTATTTTTTTATCTAAAAATAGAATAAAATATTAAATGATAAATATATATTTTCATGTTAATGAAGAGAAAAATTTAATTGTGATAGAAGATTATTACTTATATTTAGATTTTACAGTTGGAATGAGTTGAAAAAATAAACATGATTTATGAAATCTAAAGTTATCTATAAATTTGAGTCATTTGTTTGCACATGAAAATGATTGTCATGCTCATAGATCAAAAATAACGTAAAAATGTTCTTTGATCTTCAAAAGTGAATTTATCGTTAGTGTAAATAATGTCTTTATCCATCTAGATAGGATATCGCCTTTTTAGGATTGACTTATTTATACCTAGCTTAAGTTTACTAAGGCTATTTCATACTTTTCTCTCACTTCATGGCATTGATACATGTGTCTTATCACTTGAGACACATATTACATGCATACTTGCCACTTGCTCACACACTTGTCAAGTGAGCTCACAAGTGTTGCATATTTGGAGTTAGCCAGCTATTCATTTCTACCTTCCTACCTCCTCATCCTTGCCTTTAAATGCAAGGCTTCATCATTGTATTATACACTCTTCATATCATATTGATAGATATCCTGTTGTGTTTATCGTTTCACTTGTGTAAGGTTATCAATTTGAGCTCTCTAATATGAATTTGGTGCTGACTCATTCATGAGTTCTCATGATTATTTGTATTAGTACACTATTATCATCATTCTAGATCCACCATATTGGGATGCATATCTACCAGACATCACATTTTTATTTGTAGACTCTCATATTGTAGATTTAGATGATACCATTTGTTAGGGTTAGAAAGGCAGATATCTAACAATTAAATGCAGATTTAATTAATAAACAAATAAACTAAAACACACATAGAATAAATTATAACACAGAGAATTTAATGTGGTTCACCCAATCTGGGCTACATCCACCAAAACTGCAGCCATCCAATTATTTTATTATCCAGTGCAAAAACCTATTACAATCTTGCGAATAATTGTGTTTTTCATCAGCCTGTAACCCCCATCTGAACCCCTTTTTAACAAGCTTAGAAGCTTCTAGATTAGGGTTCTACAAAGTTAGTTTTTTCCTTTTTTTCGTTGATTTTTCCTTTTCCGGTGACGACGTGAAAAAGTAGGAGGATACATGTTGGGGTGTACAATATAGCATGATCAGTCGCCACATACCAACAATCTCCCACTTGGAGACTGATCAGGCTCCACACCAACAAAATCTCCCACTTGGAGATTGATCCTGGATGACACTGCTGCACTTAAAGCTCCCACTAGAAATATGTACCTTGAACCCTGTTGCTCTGTTATACTTGAATTCAACCTTGAAGGCCAACTAAAGCTGAAGAGGAGCTCAACTTCTCCCTTGTCACCACCTTCATAAACATATCCGCTGGATTGACATCTATATGTATCTTGTCCAGCTTGACCTGTCCATCCTCCAACACCGACCGAATGAAATGATATCCCGACTGTATGTGTTTTGTTTTAGAATGCAAGGCAGGATTCTTTGCAAGATGTATAGCACTTTGGCTATCTGTAAACAAGTAATTTTTAGCCTGTTGTTTTCCCAACTCGTCCATGAAAAGTTGTAGCCATATCATCTACTTTGTCGCCTTTGTTGCAGCAACATACTCTGCCTTTATGGTGGATAAAGCAACCACCTTTTGCAACCGAGAAATCCAACTCACTGTTGTCCCACCAACTATAAATACATAACTGTGGTACTCTGCCCGGTATCTATATCCCCTGCCAAATCTAAGTCAACATAGCCTTTTAAATCAGTATTAGAGCCCCAAAACATAAACATTTATTGGATGTACCTCTCAAGTACCTAGGAATCCATTTTACAACATTCCAATGCTCAACTCGATGACTCAAATACCTCGCTAACAACTCCTAATGACATGTGCAATATCCGGTCTTGTGCATGCCATGGCATACATTAAACGCCTAGACTGAAGCATATGGTACCTTGGACATTTTTTTCCTCCTCTTGTGTCTTTGGACACATATCCTTAGTCAATTTAACATGACTAGCCAAAGGTGTGATGGCTTTTGCATTCTCCATATGAAATCTCTGCAACACCTTTTCAACATAATTAGCTTGAGATAAAAAAAATTTCTTTTTTTCCTATCTCTACAAATTTTCATACCAAGGATTTGTTTTGCTGCCCCCAAATCCTTCATAGCAAAAGATTTTGCTAACTGTTGTTTTAGCTCACTTACGGGATCCATGTTAGACCTAGCTACAAGCATGTCATCAACATATAAACATAAAATAATGTAGTTGTCATTATTGAACCTCTTAAAATAAACACAATGGTCAGAATTACACCTGTTGTAGCCTTTCTCAGCCATAAAACTATCAAATTTCAAGTACCATTGGCGAGGTGCTTGCTTCAAGCCATATAAACTTTTCTTCAATCTGCACACTAGTTTCTCCTTACCTTTGACCTCAAATCCTTGTGGTTGTTCCATATATATTTCCTCTTCCAAATCACCATGGAGAAAGGTTGTTTTAACATCAAGTTGTTCTAAATACAAATCTTCAGCAGCCACAATACTTAAAACAATATGAATAGAAGTCATTTTAACAACTGGAGAAAAATTCTCATCAAAATGAATACCCTTTTTCTGTGCAAATCCCTTTACAACTAATCTAGCTTTAAATATCTTCTTACCTCCATCCTCCTCTTTCAGCCTATAAACCCATTTGTTTGGTAAAACCTTTTTACCTGCAGGCAACTTACATAATTCCCAAGTTTGATTTTTCAGCAAGGATTCCATTTCTTCTTCCATTCCATGCTCCCATTGAACCTTGGTATCCACCTGTATAGCTTCATCATAATATTCTGGTTCACCGCCATTAGTTAACAAAATAGTAAACAAAGAGGGAGAGAATCTTTTTGGAGGTCTACTAATCCTTGAAGATCGTCTAACATTCACATGAGTTTGTGGTAATTGTTGTTTCTATTGTTGTGGAGCATGAGGAACCACTGAAACATTATTGTTTGGAATATCATCCAACACTGCATAATCATTTTCTTTCTTCTCATGCTGCAACAACAGATCTTTGTACAACACTTTCTCATTGAATATGACATCCCTGCTTCTCACAATTTTTTTATTTTCAAAATCCCAAAGCCTATAACCAAATTCATCAATGCCATATCCAACAAATATACATTTCTTTGATTTTGCATCAAGCTTGGTTCTATTTTGGAATCTACATGTGCAAATGCTTCACAGAAGGTTTTGAGAAAAGAATAACTCACCTTCTTACCTTTCCATGCTTCCTCTGGAATACCACAACCCAAAGGATTAGAGGGACCTCTATTAATTAAATAAATAGTAGTGTTTATAGTCTTTGCCCACATTTTTAAAGGCAGCCCAACATGCAATCTCATAGTCGTTGCCGCTCCATTATTGTTCTATTCATCGTTCAACCACTCCATTTTCCTATGGAGTCCTTGGAACCGTTTTCTATCGCGAATACCATTAGAGGAACAATAATCTTCAAAATCTTTGCTGAAATCACCACCATAATCAGATTGAGACATTTTAGCTTTACCCATCTCATTCTCAACCAAGCTTCTCCATTTTTTAAAAGTTTCAAATACATCATATTTTTTTCCTAGGGAAATAAATCCATACCTTCCTAGTTGCATCATCAATGAATGTAACATATCTTGAGAGCCATAGAAGATACTTGAGCTGGTCCCCATACATCTGTATGCACAAGCTCCAAATTCTCATCTTTCTTTTGCTTCCCATCCTTGAGAAAACTTACTCTCTTTTGTTTTCCATACACACAACTTTCACAGAAATCCATATTAACACATTTTAGACCTGGTAAAAATTATTTGAATGAAGTACTTTCATACTTTTTGCACTCATATGCCCAAGTCTATTATGCCACAGTGTTGATTCAGAAGTCCACAGCAACTGTATGATCTTCTACCTGCTGAACAACAGCAACTATTCCTGAACATTGACCTTTTTCTGTAACAATTAAAGTAGAAGGAACAGTATGACCTATACAAAGATATAAGGTGCCTACTTTCACACATTTTGCTACCACTAAGGCACCCTTTGTGACCTTCCAATTTTTATCACTAAATGTAACAACACAACCTTCATCATCTAGTTGCCCTGCTGAAATTAAATTTCTGCTTAACTTTGGAACATGCCTTACCTCATGTAGTAGCCAATAATTCCCATTCTGCAACTTAATCTTGATTCTTCCCTTTCCAACAATCTGACAGGGTTCATTATCTCCCTAAATAAACCAACCCAAAATCCCCTTGGACATAATCAAGAAAATAACTTCTATGGGGGGTAGCATGAAATGAAGCCCCTGAATCTAACACCCAAGAATCATCAACATTATCAAGGGAAAGAATCAAAACATCCTCATTAGATTTATTACTTACCACATTTTCCTCTTTACTTCATTTTTGTCTCCTTTATTTTTCCGAGACCAACAATCTTTCTTTAAATGACCCGGCTTACCACAATACCAACAATCCCTCTTGTCTCTAGATTGGGACATTTTGTCCTTTGATTTTCCACTTCCCACAATTTCCGGAATTGTTTCCTCTCTCCTTTGTTCTGCCCCTGCTTTCTACATTCAAAACACTTCCTAATGTAGATGTTCCACCTAATCTTTTCCTATGAATTTCCTCACTCAAAATAACACCAACAACATCATCAAATTTCAATGTATTCGAACCAGAAACAGAATTGCTAACAGCCATTACCAAGCTATTTCAGCTTTCAAGCAAAGAACACAAAATCAAAAGAGCCCTAACTTCTTCATCAAAGTTTACTTTTACAACAATTAATTGGCTGGTGACCGTATTAAACTCATTTAAATGATCAGTAACTAATCCACCCTCTACCATTTTCATATTAAATAAACGCTTCATAAGAAATACCTTATTCGAAGCGGAAGGCTTTTCATATAACTTCGCCAAGGTTTCCATCAACTCTTGAGTTGTCTTTGTTGTTGTAATATTGAATGCCACTGATTGTGCCAGGCATAAACAAATACTGCCAAGAGCTTTTCTATCCAAAATATCCCAGTCCTCATCAGACATTGCTGCAGGTTTCTTGGTTTTCCTTTCCAATGGCTGCCATAAATCCTTCTGATAGAGGTAGTCCTCCATCTGCATCTTCCATAATTGATAGTTCTACCCATTAAACTTCTCAACCTTCTTACCCTCGTCTTCCATTACTCTTACTCAACCGTGAGACCTTCCTATAGACAATAATCGAAACACAACCCGCTCTGATACCACTTGTTAGGGTTAGAAAGGTAGATATCTAACAATTAAATGCAGATTTAATTAGTAAATAGAGAAACTAAAACACACAGAGAATTTAATGTGGTTCACCCAATCTGGGCTACATCCACCAAAACCGCAGCCATCCAATGATTTTATTATCCAGTGCAAAAACCTATTACAATCTTGCGAATAATCGCGTTTTTCGTCATCCTGTAACCCCCATTTGAACCCCTTTTTAACAAGCTTAGAAGCTTCTAGATTAGGGTTCTACAAAGTCGGTTTTTTCCCTATTTCGTTGATTTTTCCTTTTCCAGCGACGACACGAAAAAGTAGGAGGAAATTTTTTCTCGGGGGCTGCTGCCCCTGAACCCCCGCCCAAGGCCCGACTCAACCCCAGTACCCAGCAAGGATACATGTTGGGTACAGTATAGCATGATCAGTCACCACATACCAACACCATTGAGGACATTCATCTCCTCTTTGGTGTTAGCTTTGATGAAGATGCATCACCATTTCCATCTTCAGATCTTGCTCTTTCCTCGCCTATATTATCTTCTATCATGACAAATTGTGTAGACATTCATGAGTTGACCTATCTGACTTAGTCATCATGTATGTTGGCATCATCTGTGATAGTATTAGATTCTCATTAGTTCAATTATCACCATACATCCATGGTCCTTATTCCTGAATCACATATGGTACCTAATCCATCTTATCAACATCCATCACACATCAACATTATCTTGGAGATCATTGAGCATCATTCAAAGGCATCATTAGCATCATTTCAATCTTTGGATCATGTGTAGAATTTAGAGACTTTTATTCTACTTTGTGTGTATTCCTATTCATAATAGGAAGTCATCTTGCACACATTTGTGGTGTTATTTCTTCCCAAGGGAAGAGATGTTTAGTGTTCATGGATCATCTTCAACATCCAATGTCGAGCATCTATCAAGCATTATTTTGAGGGGAGCCTACATGGTTTCTCTTCTCCTATAAATTTTGGGAGGAAGCATTTCCTCACATGCAGTTCATTACTTCACATTTTTGGGGGGGTCACATAGACCTTATCTCTTTTCTCTCCTATGGGGGGAACATACATTGTACATTATGCTAGAAGTAATCCTTGGGGAGTCATCACAAGTCCTCCATCTATCACTTACCTTCTTCACTTGTATATCTCATTGCATTGCATTTCTCTTTTGGAGAGGAGTTTTATTTCTCACTAGGTTTTCTCCTTTACTTCACTTTATGAGAAATTTGTGCATGAGTACCTAACATGGCCTAGTAGTTGGGTCTCATCATTAGTGAAACATTACTCCCTAAGCCGCACTTAACAAGGGGTATTAGTGTAAATAGTGTATGTATCCATCTAGATAGGATATCACCTTTCTAGGATTGACCTATTCACACCTAGCTTAAGTTTACTTAGGCTATTTCATACTTTTTCTCACTTCATAGTATTGAGACACCTATTGCATGCATAATTTCCACTTGCTCACATACAAGTGTCAAGTGAGCTCACAAGTGTTGCACATCTAGAGGGTTAGTTAGTTACTCAGTCCTACCTTCCTACCTCCTCATCCTTGTCTATATATGAAAGGATTCATCATTGTATTATACACTCTTTATATCATATTGGTAGATATCCTAATTATTTTATCATTTCACTTGTGGAAGGTTATCAATTCTATATGTTTGATCTTGGCATTCTCTAACACTTATGACTAGTAAGCATTCTATACCCTGTAAACAAAGATTCACCTTGATGTCCAAACTTGTAATAAAAGACTAGCAATGTTAAGAAAGAACTTTGGAAGCTTACTAAGCAAGGACCTTCTCTTTATGAAAAGCCTTTTGATATAAATAAATAATTTTAGAAAGAGTTGGAAGATATCAAGTAGTAACACATGTGATGTTGATGTGGCTACAACAATGCTAGGTGATTAGTGCTTCATAATTGGTGTAAATATAATTCAATGCAATGAATATCAAAATAACTTAATGCAATAGGTAGGGTTTTTCCATGCCTCTATAGGAGAGTCAATGTGGAAGGTTGATTAATTATTGATGAGTAATCATTTGTGATAGATGCAGTGAGGTTATCCTAATGATGGGAAAATCCTATATGGATTTCTTTTGAAGATTGATTTATGTTTTTGACAAATAATGCTCATGACCTAAGGGAGACATAATTTTATACATAACATAAGAACACAATTTGAATCTTTTAGTGTGAGAAATAATGAATGATAAATAGTTATAAATGAGACAATCTAGGCACATTGTAAAATAATTTTTTTTTATATTAATAATAGTTTAAACAATAGGTTACAATGTAATTACATATGGCAAAAAATGGGTGCGTCGTCGGGTGGAGTGGTGATTTTGGATGGAGGTAAGGATTTTTCAAAATTTGGTAAGGCAGGAAACTCTACTCCAATGACTAGCATTAATGGCGGTGGTAAGGCTGACACTAGGAGGTTAGCTGACAGTTGTCTTTCGGATGGGACATCTTGTGGGTCCTTTCTGTTGGGTGTCTCATATGTCCTTCCCCCCTCTGGTGGTCTAGGTCTGGATGGCACTTCCTTGGACATGGTGGGGTCTATTTATGTGGCTCTTGAGGCAATTGTCATTCCTGAAGTTGCTTAGCTTGTTGATGCCTCGGTGGATGGTAAGTCTTGGTCAAATTTGTTTGGTGCTAAGCTTAAGGAGAAAAGCTCCTTGCCTCCAGTGGACTTCTTTTCCAACCCGTTAGTTGGCGATTATTTTTTCTCTGTGTTGGATTGTATTATTGACAAGGGTATTCTTTCCATGGAGTAATCAATGGTTGGTAAGTTTTTGGGACCTCGTCCTAATATTGAATTGGTTTGTAACTTGGCAAGAAATCAGTGGCATCTAAAAGGACAGGTTGAGGTAGCGGCCCTTGTGAAAGGGCTTCTTCTCATTTTCTTTAACTTGTGATGAAGATTTGTTGAAGGTTTTGGTGGGGGGGCCATGGATTATTGGAAAATCTATTGTACTGTTGAAGAAATGGGAGGCAAGTTTCTCCCTGAGCTTGTTCTTTTGATTTAGCTCTTGTGTGGGTTCGCTTTCTTGGGCTTCCTCTTGAATTATGGGACGAGCAAGTCTTTAAAGGAATTGCATCTACTTTTGGATGCTTAATTTCTATTGATAGTCTCACTACTTCAAGGTATAGGCTTGTTTATGCTCAGTTGTGTGTGATTCTAGACCAAGCCACAGATCTTCCTTTAATGATAAATATAAACTCTAAGTTGGGAGTGTGGGAGCAGGCGGTTGAGTTTGAGTCTATCCCTTTTGCCTGCTTCCACTGCAAGAAGGTGGGTCATTGTGCGAAGAAGTATCCTCTGAAGTCGGTGCTCCCTCCTCAAAGGGCCTCGGCCCCCTCTCAAAATGAGGCCAAAGTTTGGAAGGACGTTGGGAAACATCTTGTTTCTGGGGTTGAGACGAGCTCTGTTGAGCCTTTAGAGGACGTGGTGTTTTAGGGCCCACCTCTTAGTGTCTCAGTTGTGAAGAATCCTGTTGTTTCTCTAGTTCGTCCCTGCCCTATCAAGGAAGCTCCTTCTCAGGAGGGTGAGATTAATGCCCCATGTGTTGATGAGAGTGTTGTTAATCTGGTGGAGGTAGTTGGTGTAAATTCATTGGCTATTGTGGTTGTAGAGCCTGAGAAGGTGACCCCTCTGAAGATTGTCTTTGAGGAGTTGTTTTTAATGTCCAAGGAGGAGTTATCGGGTCCCCTATTGGTGGAATCAATTGTGGTCAAAGAGGATTTGTCCTCTATTGAGCCATTGGTGGAATCAATTTATGAGAAGTTGGTGCTCACCTCTTTTGTTAATGATTGTTCTGTCTCTGCTTCTCAGGAAGAGGAGCCATGGAATACTGTTCATTCTGCTTCTAAGTCTCATAACAAGAAGAATCCAAACCCCTCAGTGGGGGGATGGCTACAAGGAAACATCTAAAGTTGGATTGTGGTTCAGAGCCAAGGGGTGGAGGAAGACCTTCTTTGCAAAAAGTGCGGGAGAGGGAAAGAAAATGTGACATTGTTGATGGCTTGCAGATTACTCTGCTTGAGATGGGCTTGAATGGTCTCTCGCAAAATATTTTATGAAGATTCTCTCTTGGAATATAAGAGGATTAAATAATCCTCATAAACAACATCTTCTTGCAAACATTGTGAGAGATCATTGTCCTGATGTCATTTTGATTCAAGAGACTAAGATGAGTGCGGAGAAGGTTGATGGAATTAAGAACAGATTTTTTAAGGACTGTGGTTGTCATGTTGTTGATTCTGATGGTGCTTCTGGTGGGGTGGCAATGTTTTGGAATCCTAAGGTGGTTGTTGGCTTTGACTTGTTTGATTTTGAGAATCATGTTGCTACGTCATTTTTTTGCTTCAGGGAGTTCTCTTGGGTTTTGTCCAATATCTATGCTCCAATTGCGAAAAGCTCTCGTAAGCATTTTTGGGTGAGTTTAAATACCTTTAAGGCTCAATTCTCTTTTCAGAATTGACTGGTGATGGATGATTTTAATACCTTGTTGAATGATGCTAATAAGTTTGGGGGATCTCAGGTGGTTGATGACAATCGTCTTGATCTCATGAATTTCATCAATGATAATCTTCTGCTAGATTTGGATTTGGGAGGGGCATCCTATACTTGGTCCAATAGGCATGTGGGGGATGCTCTTATTCAAGTCAAGTTGGATTAGGTTCTTATTTCTCCTAATTGGTTGCATTTTTATGCTTGTTCTCTTTCTACTCTTACTAGGCTTGGATCAGATAATTTTCCTATATCCTTGAATGTTGAACCCTTTGGTCATGTTACCTATTTTTACTACAGGCTCAAATAGGTAGAGCTAAATTGAATTCATCATTGAAAGGTATAGAAAATTTCAAATTTTGCTGCTAAAGTATTCATTGTTCATCATAAAGATCAGATTTCATTTGATTTTCAGTTTTATTATGCAAGTATTTGTAACAGAAAAATGGACATTTGCATAATAAATGTTGTTTTACTCATTTTGTAAAAATTGAAATCCTGCACAAGCCGCGAGAGTAGCTAAATTTGATTATTTTAATCAAATAATGAATACAAGTGGGATGAAATAATACACTACTGAAGATAATGTAAACACAAAGGAGGGAATCAATTCATCATTGTCTATGATGATGAATCGTTTTACTCGTTGTCTTCAGTTGTTGTGTCTCGAGGTTGCGGTAGTTTTGATTCCACGCTCCATGAATCTGCAAGATTGTGAAAGAATGGTGTTAGAGCAATGATAAATTACATCCTTTATGCCTACTACCAACAGGAATGTAATATATATCCAATCAGGTATTCACCAGATGATTGAAATACAAAGGTTAAGAATCAAGGAATACGAAGTTCAAATGGAAGCTTTCAGCTTCGATTATTTTTGCTAACTTGTTTGTTTAAATGTGTAGGAATAGGTTCATTATGTTCGTGATCATTTTCATCAGATATGCAGAGCAAAACGGGCTCCCACAAGGGTTGAGCCTGACATATCAGGAAAACATCCTCTCATTCAACATTCATACATGAGAGACATCAAGTATCAAGAGAATAGTCCACATGACTATAGGACAACATTATTACATCTTGAATTCAAGAGGCATCATTCACATATCAAATTTATAAGATATCATTATCTTTGATTGCCTACAGAAGGACTAAAAAGGACCATGCTTTATACATATTTAAAAATAAGAATATTAGGAATCAAGCTACTTCATATTGCTTATGAATAATTTTATGATTGGAAGACATAACAGAGTAATCTGTAACAACAAAGAAGGTGACAACCATGAATGAACAAATGCATATATACAAAGCATGAGTCACTTTTGATGAGCAGTCAAGCCATTGAAAATCATTTCAAAAGGAGGAGCAACCTTAATTTTTATGAGATTCAGAACTAAAAGACAGTCACTAAGGTTTACGACAATAATAAGAACTGGGAAAGCATCCTTGACTGTAAACAGGGCAATAGGGTTATGAAAATGTAAAATCATCTCATCTCACAGTGGTTCATACACAGTGAGTAGTCAAGCCTTCAAGGAATAAGTCACATGATGACATCAGTCTTTTCCTTACATATCAACTCTCACAGGAATCATTCACGGGGATTCAATAACACTGCCTTATCAAGAGTTTTGTGCCACCAGGAAATTGCTATGCATTAAAAAGTGCCCAAGAACAATGTACGACAATAGATCACAATTAATTTTCTCATTGCCTTCATGTTATAATAAGAATATGAGAATCTAGTTAAGCACTTGAGATGTCACATAGCAGAATGCAATCACTGGTAATTGTCCCAGATGATATATAAAGAAGTCACTTTTTTTTTAAAAAAAGAAGTATTCTGAGACAAAACTGCATGAATACAAAGAAGGTGACAGTTAATGAGCCCCATTTACCAGTGATGCAATATACACAGTGACAAGTCTTCTTCATGAAATTTTCAAAGGATACATTTCTACAGGAAAAGATTCGAGTTACAGATTTGTATATACAGTCAAAGCATCAAGAAACAATTACAAAAATTCACTTTTTTATGGAAACAACAAAGAGAGAAAGTCATTTCCTCCTTTTCATCATTCTCGAAGGGGTTTAAGAACGACTATAGGAAATGTAATATGTACTGAAAGAGAATACCCAAAATGCAAATATGAGGCCACAACTTTCAATCAAGAATATGAACAAAAATTCTTTGTGTTTCTCAAAACTAGCATCAGATATGGAGATATCTACAGATAGAAGCTTCTTATTGTTTTTGAAAGTAAGATATATACAAAAATGTAGATGGGTTTTCTTATTTTTTTGTAGAGATGGTGCAAAATTGTCAGAAAAATGAAAATGCAGTGAGGATTTCTTTTTATTCAAAATGGAGAAAACCCAGAAGATGCCATGAAGAAAACAAAAACAAGAGAGAACTTACCATCATGCACCTAAGGGAGAACAAACAAGTCTGTGACTGAGCTCTCCTTGAGCTTCAAAATTCATAAGTCGAGCTCACATAGCAACAAAAATAGACAAAAAAGGAGGAAATACATTAGAAATATATCTCATAGTTGCAACTATAAGCCCAAAAATGCTTCTAAATTTGAGATAAAATCCAATTTTGGGTTGGGAATGATGTTTACCATTTATTCCCAGCAACAAATCTTCAAAGACTTAGCCCAGACGTAGCATAGAATGGTGTTAGCTTTATGAATTTCAAGCTCAAACTCTTCAATGGTGGCCCAGAACAATTGAAGGACAACAAAATAATCAGAGAAGAGAATATGTTAGAAATTATGCTACAGCTGCAGCTTAAAGTTCAGAAATGCTACGCAATATCTCCAAATTGTGACTGAAAACAACTCACCCCACTGAAAATCTTCATGGAAAATCCAGAAAACAGTAAGGTATGGTGGAATTTCGAGCTCCTGATTAAGCAATTTCTCAGAAACCCTACCCAGGTCAGTGACCAGTCTTCATGAAGTTTCTTCAAACTTAGTTGCAAAAAATGAAATGATTTTTAGGGTTTTATGCTTTTAACTAAGAGCCTTTCACTGATGAGTTAATTTTTTCCTCTATTTTTCCGAATAATCATTTCATTTTAATTATCATTGTGGTCTTGACTCTTAGGGTCAATCAACCTAATAATGAAATAAGGGGCCCGTGATTTTTGAGGCCGATTTCAAAGTGTTCTTTGACTTTGAAATATTATCCTTGCATGGATTTTGAAAAGTATTTAATGTTCAATTAAATATTAAAAGTAATATTATTATTACTTTAATAATTAGACAAGAAATAAGGGGGTATATGTATATGTCAGTTGTCAAAATATTAAAATAATCATTTGATGATTATTTTTAACATTTAATTAAATGAAGGCCTTCTCAAATCCATGCAAGAATACAAGTGAAAGCTAACTGGAGAACTTAATCATGCAATTTATGGAGATTATTGGTACGCTGCTCCAGTTCTACATCAGTTCATGAGATATTATCATCATGCACGATATAGAGATGGAGTTTTAGTCATCATGGGCGAGATGATAAAAATGAGGCAATTTTTGCATGTTTTGGCCCACTTTTTCAGGGATTTCCTGTTCAGTTCGAGTGACCCATGTGTCAATCATGAGTTGACCTTGACTTTGAGCCTGAGTTCACTCATTTTTGCATGAGTTTGAGCTCTTCTTCTAGAGTTGTTTATTTCTGCTCGGGATTTGCCTTGGAGTTATCATTTTCACACTGAAATTGACTTTCAGTTTCATCTTCATGCCTTGAAGAGGCTTTTTGTATATATTAGACAAAAAAAAAAAAATTCCTCTAGTTCTTGTTTTCTGCCTTTGCCTTCAACAAAGCGACTTCATGTAACTCAACTTTCAAAATTTAATAGACTATACAACAGTCTTTATGGGTTATCTTAGAGTGTCATTTACAAAGTGTTCCTTCTTTTGTCATTGCAAGTTAAATATTATCCTTCTTAGATTCAGGTGTTTTTTTTTGTGATTGTTTTGGATGCAAATTTAATGTGTTTGATATCAGAACCTTTAAATTTCTGCCAACATTCGTGAATGTATGTACACGAAGAAACAATCTTAGTTGCAGGTCATAAATTGTGTCTCAAGTATATCCATATCTTTAAGTTGTGAAAATAATATTTTCCTTCATGAAGAATGAATTATCAGGCGTTTATGTGAATCATTAATGCAGTTAAATTGTTCAATCTGAGTTGTGAAAGTAAGCTTCATGATAAATCAGTTGAGAATTAGTCTATTTCTTTAAAGTTTATAATTGTATCACCACAGTTCAGCCTTTTCCAGTTTTGCATTAGATTAAGTCTTTTTCCCTTTTCCCATCAAAGTTTTAAGTCCATAATCAGAGAATCATATAGGAACCATCCTAGAATCTGGAGGTCTATCTTCGCTATAGGAATACCCATAGCCTGAAGATAGTTCCCATGTTTCAAAAAATTGTTGAGTTTAATCATTCAAGCATTCGGGTGCAATATGTTTGACAACAGGTCATAAAAAGGCTTTTTCGTTTAGGTTTGAGAAAATGTGGACTAGCCACCCATACTTGCGTTCAAAAATTGTTGAGTGGTGGAATATTAATGTTGATGTGTCTGCCATGTATAAAGTTGCTAAGAAGCTTGCTTTTGTTAAGCAAAACCTGATTCAATGGAACAAGACCTCTTTTGGAAACATTTTTGAGGAAAAATCAGAGCTTAAGGCTAAACTGGATATTGTGCAGCAAAGAGTGCAAGTTTTTGGCTCTGATTCCTCACTTCTTCGAGAGGAAAGTGTCTTTTTGGCTAATTTTCATAATATTGTGGCTAGGGAGGAGGAGTTCTAGAAGTAGAGGTCTAGAGCTATTTGGCTTCGAAGTGGGGATAAAAATACCCGTTTCTTCCATCTTACAACTTTGAAGCATAAATCCTCTAATAGGATTTCTAAAATTGTTGCGAATAATTCTTCTCTTGAAGAGGATGAGGAAATAAGATCTACGACTCAGTCTTTTTTTGAGGACCTTCTCTCGGAGGATCGTCCTCTAGATCCTGTCTGCCAACAGGGATTCCTTAACGTTATCCCTAGCTTGGTGTCGGAGGAGGATAATAGGGTCTTGATTGGTATTTCGTTAGATGAGGAGATCAGAAAGGCAGTCTTTTCTTTTGAAGGAAATAAATCTTCAGGACCTAATGGGTTCCCTATGTTATTCTTTCAGTCTTATTGGGAGATAATTTCAAAGGATGTTTTCAATGCCACTAAAGAACTCTTTGGGAGTAGGCAGTTTCTTAAGGAATTGAATTCCACATATATAGTGTTAATCCCTAAGAAGTCTAGGGTGGAGCTCTTTGGTGATTTCAGGCCTATTAGTCTTTGTAATTCCATTTATAAGATTTTCTCAAAGGTGCTTGCTTCAAGGTTGCAAAGGGTGCTTTCTAAGATTATTCTACCTCAGTAGAATGGTTTTGTGTCTAGAAGGCAGATTTTGGATTATATTCTCACAGTGCATGAAAGCATCCATTCTCTTAAAGTTAACAAGAATCCTGGGCTCATTTTAAAGCTTGATTTGGTCAAAGCTTATGATCAGGTGAATTGGAGTTTCCTTAGTAGCATTCTCAAGGCGTTTGGTTTTTTGGACCGGGTTTTGCAATTTGTGTAACAATTAATCTCCTCTCCTTCTTTTGCGATGCTTATCAATGGGCCACCCTTTGTATTTTTCAGAAGTTCTCATGGTCTTCGGCAAGGGGATCCTATTTCTCCCTTTCTTTTTATTATTATGGTGGAATCTTTGGGCAGGTATCTTCTTCAAGCGATGTCTAATGGGGCCTTCAAAGGTCTTTATCCATCCTCGCGCCAACTTTATTGCTCCCATCAACAATTTGTTAATGATATTGTTATTCTTGGAGAGGCTTTTGTTTCTTCGGCTAAATCTATTTGTCTTATTCTTTAGCAATATGAGGCAGCTTCAAGTCAGAAGGTGAGTTTGCCTAAGAGCACTATTTTTTTTCTTAATACTCTGAAGCATCGTCAATTGAAGATTGCTAGCATTCTTGAATGTGGTATTGGGGAGCTCCCCTCAACCTATTTGGGGCTCCCTCTTTGTTCTAATTGTTTCCCTTATTCCTTTTGGAATAGTATCATTGATAAGTTTAATTCGAAGCTTGTTGGTTGGAAGGATGCCTTGCTTATCCAAGTAGGTAAAATTCAGTTAGAAGGTCAACTTTATAGAATTTGTCGGTTTATGCCTTAAGCTTGTTCCAAATTCCCATAAGGTTTTGGGAGAAGATTGAGGGCATTTAGAAAAGATTCATGTGGTCTAGGGTGGAGGAGAAGAAAAGATTACACTTGATGTCTTGAGAGGAGGTTTGCAGGTCGAAAGTCCAAGGTGGCTTAGGCCTGCGTAAGCTGAAAGAACTTAATTTGTGCCTTATGGCGAAACAGTTATGGAACTTTCTTGTGAGTGACAAAGAATGGAAGATGATTTACTCTTCTAAATATTTGAGGGGTGGATAAATTTAGAGATTTGTTCAAGGAGAATTTTGTTCCTCCAAAAGGGTCTGTCCTCTGGAACTTTATGCTTCGTGCTCATTCGACTATGTTTGTTGGCTTGTAGTGGGTCTTTAGAAATGGTAGAAGGATCTTGTTTTGTGATGATTGGTGGATTGGGCATGGTCCCTTGAAGGATGAACCTTGGGTAGCCCCTTTCAAATATTTTTGTATCAAGGAATGGGGTGTTTTTGTGGCTGATTATATCCTTGAGGGTAGTTCGATCATACTTGATTTGGTTAATAGGGATCTGGAGCCCCTCTTTGTGTTTCTTTTCATGATTCATATCCCTATTGGTTCTCCTGATGATTATGTGGTATGTTGGTTGACCCCCAATGGCAAGTTTTTTGTTTCTTCAACCTTCTCTTTTCAGTCTCGACTGGTTGGTCCCCCTCCTTTCTGGGGTCATTTGTGGAATGTGAAGATTCTTCCTAAGATTAATATTTTCTTCTGGATTCTGTGTCAAGATAAGATCTTAACCCTTAATAATCTTGTGAAAAGGGGAATGTCTCTATCGAACAGGTGTTTCTTATGTAAAGAAGTTGTTGAGGATTTGTCACGTCTCATACTTTGATGCTATTTTGACCATGACTTACTTTGATGCTATTTTGACCATGACTTATTTTGATAATGTTTGACCATGACTTTATGGGATTTAATATACGAATTATGATACGTGTTAGAGCAATATAATATACTACAATGCTTTGATGTATGGGAATGTAGAAAAAAAAATAATTGTTTTCTTTCAAGAATTATGAGTGCATTTATATAAAATAGGAATGTTGATTAATTATTGTTTGAATTTATGTTTCTACAATGGTTACTAATACACTTTCGTTTTTGCACGCCTAGTGCATTTGAGTTGCAGGTGATCGAAGGCCAAGAGTGTGATTGAGGAAAAGAAGGTTAGCTTCCCGACAGGGTAAAAGAGGAGAAGCTCTCGATTACGCACACACCACTTAAATCATGTAGCTGCATTAGGTCATGTCTGTTTTTCAATGTGATTGCGTGAAATTGATTAGCATAGCAAATTTAAAATATGGTTTAATTAACCTTAGAAATTGTGGAAATAATATGGCTTATTCTATTTTAATTAATCCCCATTTATATTTGAGCAACAAAAAGGAAAAATCTGTTTTAAAAGAAATATAATTAAAAATAAAACAAAACAAATAATGGAATAGAATATTGTGTTTGCATAAAATGAAATTATAGGTTTGCATAAAAGGGGATATATTTCTGTTTTGTATATGGTTAATTTCCCAAAAATAATGAGGAATGAACAGCCCGAGAGAACATTGGGCTCTGGAAATTCTATCTTAAAACCAACAATGCAGTTGGCATGTGGCAATCCTTAGAATTTGCATGAGAATTTTATCTGTCATCTGGAAATTTTATGCATGATCCTCGAAAAGAGGAAGAGAGCTTTAAGAGAGAAAAGAGGACTTCGATTGAGGGATATCCGAGAGCTCTGGAACAGAGGCGAAGAAGGTATTGCTGGGCATCTGCACTGGAAGCAAAATTTGCCAGGTTCTTTTTATGCTTTGCCTTCTTTTAATTTAAAATTGCAGTAAGGAAATGGAAGGAGTGAAATGCTTTATTCCATGATATGAGTACAAACAACTGAGAAATCTTTCCAATTTCGTTTGAATCTGGGTAATAGCTTACTTCTCTTTGTTGCAATATAGAATACACATTCTTTTCTTCAGAATTAGGGTTTTCATTCTGTTGCAAATTCTGCAATTTATTAAACTGCTCTCAAGTATAATTGCAAATATATATATAAACATATATATATATGCACAGGAATTCAATTCCCGTGCATATATATATATATATATATGCATATATGGTCTGCATAAAAACTCTGTCATCTGGATAAATTCAAAATGCCTTTGAGATAAATTCGAATGCAGATATACTGAACGAAATGTCTTCTTTATTTTGAGTTTTGAAATTGTAATCCATAGGAATGAGGAAGGGATTTAATCCCTTGTCCTCCCCATGGGAAGGACACGACACTGTGGGAGGCTCGCGCCTTCCACAGGCCGCGGCCTGTGGAGGAGGCGCGAGCCCCTCACAGCCCGCCCCCTCCCCATGGGAGGGGCAAGGGCTTTCCTGCGCCCTATGTTGCTCAACGCAGTAAGAAAACCCTGAAAAATGTCTTGTTCTATGTGCATGGCCAGTGAACTCTATGAACAGTTTTAAAAACCAGAATTTCTTTCTTCAAATTACACGCAGCTGTACATGAATTTTTACACACACACACACACACATATATATATATATATATATGTATACATATACATTTAGCTGTATATACATACATATATATATATATATATATATATTTATATATATACATATATATATAGATATCCATGCATATATGTGCCAAGATACAAGTTGAAACAGGAAAACCATTTCCAGAAAGTAGTATGAACTCTGTTATACACAAATATCTCAGAAATGTTAAACCTGAAACAAGAACAGAAATGTCTTTGAGAAACCATGTAAACTGGAAAGCATCTTGATTACTTTAACATATACTTACTTACAGAAGTACAATCCTGAGTAAAGGAATACAACATAAAATTTGAATGCAAGATTATCTTTCAAACCTCTGAATTTCTGAATAAATTGCACTGTTTCAGTATATTATTATTACTCTGAAACCTGTATTGAAATTGGGAATTACACTATCAGTCAGCCTGAGCTTGGAAAGAATAGAAATACATACTGAAAACAGAAAACACTGTTCCATTCAAACAAATTGATTAAATCTTCTTTCTAATAGTGCACTGAAAAGTATTAAGACATATATGTTCTTCTTTAAAAACAGAGCCTTTATCCAAATCAGAAAAGGGTTACTTACCAAAGAATAAACAAAATCTTACTACTGAATTTACAAAGGATGTTCTGAAATTCACATTTGAAATTCTTTTAGAATTAATTGAATGATTGAAACATGTACGAAAATGCATAATTTTCTGCTTTGGTATTTATTCATACTTCACTATGGTAACTTCCGGGACAGGGTGCCGAAGGTGGGCCAACAGAGACGGTAGTATTACCTTTTCTAAACTACCATTTACTTGTATTATTTATGCTTGGCCAAGCACTTGTACCATTGAAATAGATGGGTTTGTTTTTAAAAGCCTAGAAACATATATGTATTTGAGTCTCTGCCACCTCCTGTTGCAAGAAATGTGTTTATTTCTCATGTTAGAAATGCATATAGGCATCAGGCACGCATCGAGAGTTCCCTCCTGTTTTACTGTTTCGGGTTGCTAGGCTCCTTTATGCAGGGCCGGGGATTCCTTCGAGTTAGGAAGGAACCCGGGGAAGTCATGGACTTCGTGGTTGGGCGGAAAAGGCGCCTGAATCACATTCTTGGCCCCAGCTTGCAAGCAGACCGAAGGTGTCACGGCGGCTAGTGGTTCCGAGTTTTATTTGCTATTGATGTACTTGTGTATTATTTTGGATTGGCTTGTGAAGCTCCGTTGTAAATATATATGTATTTGACATTCTTTGATTGAAACTTTGAAATAGAAGTATGATTTGAAAGTATCTAATGTAACATTGATTTGAGGAATTAAAGTTTTATGACTTAGCATAGAAAAGATGTTTCTATTGGAATTGTTGATTCTTCCAAGTATGGTTGAATATATGAGGAAAGTCATTGAAATACTTATGCTTTGTATAAACTTGATACATTACATTGATATTATTATTATGAAATGCAATTTAAATTCTCTTTTATTAAGCTCATTTGGAAGTGTTATGAACAATGTTGATTACTTGGAAATCTTTTGTAATTTGAATAAATTGAAAATACTCTTAATTTCCCTTTTATACTAATTTGAACGGATTGAAAACACTCTTAATTTTCCGAGCGCTACATCTTGGTATCAGAGCAGCAAGGTTCAACTCTAGGACCTATGCCTAACTACGTATGACATTGTGTCTTAATCAAGGTGACCTAAAATGGAAAATAGAGTGTACCAGCGAATTGGTGGATCTCGTGGAGGTCCCAATGATAAACTAGATCAAATTTTGGCCTTGCTGCAAAGTCAGGGGGCTAGAATTGAAGAATTAGAACAAGGGAGGCGAGCTGGCCATCAAGGATTAAATACAAATGAAACTGATGGAGAAACAAATGCTGAACCACCTAGAAAAGAGGAAAATCTTAATAGGGTGGCTGAGGAG
Organism: Sequoia sempervirens; assembly: GCA_007258455.2. NCBI lineage: Eukaryota > Viridiplantae > Streptophyta > Pinopsida > Cupressales > Cupressaceae > Sequoia > Sequoia sempervirens. Next base: position 22,970 of record VDFB02280710.1, read on the forward strand.
TTGGGAAAAGACCTAAAGAAGGTCGCTCCTCCGAAGTTTGATGGGAAAACCTTTGGAGATGGGGCAGAAGCTTGGGTTATAGAAATGGAGAGGTATTTCGCCCTACGAAATTTATCAGATGAAACAAAGGCTGAATGGGGTTCATATCAACTCACCGGTGAGGCTGCTACTTGGTGGGAAAATGAAAGGGCGGATAAGCAGTTTTTGCATGGGAAGGTAACTTGGGATAAGTTCCTACAACTATTTAGGAAGAGGTGGTTACCACAATCTCATTTTGATAAGAAAATGACAGAATTCCAGGTACTTATACAGGGTGGCATGATAGTGACTCAATATTGGGAGAAATTCTCTCACTTGCTTAAATACGCACCCCAATACCAGCATGATGAGAGATTTCGAGTTCGAAAATTTATTTTGGGGCTTAGACCTCAAATTGGAAATGAAATAGATCTGCATAATCCAGCCACCATGGATGAAGTTTTTGATTTAGCAATCAAACAGGAACACAAGTTGCAACAAGTTGCTAACTATAAGAAGAGCAGGGAAGCCAAGTATGGCAATAAGAAATTCCAAGGGAATCGTCAAGGTAATAGCAATCAGGGTGGTCAGAGCAAACAGGACGGTCAAGGGAATGAAAATAGGCAAATCAGAAATTTGAAGAGGGATGGTAGTCCTCAGGACCGCAACGAAGGAAACAGGAACAATAACAACAAGAAGGGGAACTACAATAAAAGGAATGATAATAACAGGAGAGATTTTTCTGACAAGCCCAAAGCACCTCGTGGAGGTTGTTATACCTGTGGTGGCGAGCATTACGCCAGTGTGTGCCCTCAGAGAAATAACAAGCAAAATAACAGGAATCAACATCATATTCATGCAGCGGTTGACAATCGCCAAGCAGATTATCAAGCAACTCCCATCCAGTTATCGGGTAAATTATTTGGATGCCCTGTTTCTGTTTTGATTGATACTGGTGCTACTGATAGTTTTATAGATCCTCATGTTTTGACTAAATTATCAGTTAGACCAAGTTTTATGGCAAATTCTTGGAAAGTTTAGTATGGAAACCGGGTAGAGAAGAAGGTAGAGCAATGCATGTATTTCAGCAAACTTGAACTCCCTAACCTTCAGACGTAGGTGAACTTGTATGTTGCACCATTGGGGTCTTACGATGTGATATTAGGGATAAATTGGCTCTCTGAACATAAGGCTCTTGTGGATTGTGAAGAGAAGTCAATTAGGTGCCTTGATGACCGAGGAAACCAAGTGGAGCTTTGTGGTATTAAAAAGCCTTTAGAGCTTAGGCAAGTCTCCGCCATGCAGTTGAAAAAGGCGAGTCGGAAGGGATGCACTATCTTTGCAATAAAGGTCAAGGACCTTGATGAGAAAGAATCCTCAATTAATGATCATCCCATTCTAAAAGAATTTGAGGATGTTTTTCCTACTGAGCTGACTGAGCTTCCGCCTAGGCGTGTGTTTGATTTTTCTATTGATCTGATTCCAGGAGCAGAACCTCAGTCTAAGGCTCCTTACAGGATGAATACAACAGAATTATTTGAGCTTAAGGCCCAACTAGAAGAATTACTGAAGCAAGGTCTTATTAGGCCAAGCGTGTCACCTTGGGGAGCACCAGTCATCTTCGTGAAAAAGAAGGATGGTACCTTGAGGTTGTGCATTGACTATAGAATGCTTAACAAGGTCACTATCAAGAATAAATACATGCTTCCCCGCATCGATGATTTGTTTGATCAGCTGAAAGATGCCAAGGTATTCTCAAAAATTGATTTAAGATCAGGATACCACCAGTTGAGACTGAAGGAAGAAGACATTCACAAAACTACCTTCAGAACAAGGTATGGGCACTATGAGTTTACTGTGCTACCATTTGGGCTAAGTAATGCTCCTGCAGCTTTCATGAACCTGATGAATAGTGTTTTTTGAGATTGTTTGGATAATTTTGTCCTAATTTTTCTTGACGATATCTTGATCTATTCTAAGTCAGAGGAAGAACATGAGAAGCATTTGAGGATTGTGTTGCAGCGTCTGAGGGAACATAAGCTGTATGGGAAGATGTCTAAATGTACCTTCTTCCAATCCGAAGTGCATTATTTAGGTCATGTGATTTCAGCGGAAGGGGTAAGAGTGGACCCAGAGAAGATTAAGGCAATTATGGATTGGCCAGCCCCGCAAAATGTCTCAGAAGTTTGAAGTTTTATGGGACTTGCAGGATACTATAGGAAGTTTGTTCAGGGGTTCTCAACAATTGCAGCACCCATCACTGCACTATAGAAGAAGGAAAAGAAGTTTGAATGGAGCGATAAATGTGAGAAAGTTTTTCAGCTGCTTAAGGAGAAACTCACTACCGCACCCATCCTAGTTGTGCCAGATCCGAATGGCCATTTTATAGTTATTACTGATGCATCAGGGGAAGGGGTAGGAGCAGTTCTTATGCAAGAAGGGCAAGTGGTAGCTTATGAATCAAGGAAGTTAAAACAGCATGAATTAAATTATGCACCACATGACTTAGAATTGGCAGCCATAGTCCATGCTTTACAAATGTGGAGACATTATCTCTTGGGAAAGCCTTTCGAACTTAAGACAGACCATGCAGGATTGAGATATATCTTCACTCAACCTAATCTCAATGCCCGACAAAGGCGATGGCTGGAATTCCTGAGTGAGTATGATTTTGGGATTGAATATATTAAAGGTAAGGAAAACAGAGTGGCTGATGCCCTGAGTAGAAGGAGGCACCTTGCAGCCATGGTTACCATAAAATCAGATTTCAGGCAACAAGTAGTGCAATCCTCCTTTGGGGATGAATATTATGAAAAGGTGAAACAAGCCCTTGGGGTAAATCCCTCAGATCGTCGATATGAGGGTTATATATTAGAATCAGATGGACTATTGAGATACCAGGGATGAATGTACATTCCTAGTTCTGCAAACTTGAGAGAGTTGGTGCTAGAAGAGTTCCACAATGCACCATACTCAGGACATCCCGGTATTACAAAAATGATGGAAGGACTTAGGCCACTGTACTTCTGGCCAGGACTTAAAAGGGATATTACGTCCCATGTAGCCCGATGCTTGGAGTGCCAGCAAGTCAAAGCTGAGCATGTACATCCGGCAGGACTCTTATATCCTCACAGGGTACCAGAGTATAAATGGCAGGTTATCACTATGGATTTTATACAGGGGTTACCAATGTCTAAAAACTGACATGATACCATCTTGGTTGTGGTGGATAAATTGACAAAGGTTGCTCATTTCATTCCTGGAAATCTCAAGGATGGATCAATGGTTTTAGCAAGAAAATTTGTTCAGGAAATCTTTCGGTTGCATGGAGTGCCAGAGACGATCATCTCAGATCGAGACACTCGAATGACTTCTAGGTTTTGGATTACATTAAAGTCTTCCCTAGGAACTAAATTAAATTTCAGTTCCGCATATCATCCTCAGACCGATGGTCAGACAGAGAGGGTGAACCAGGTAGTAGAAGATCTCCTCTGCATGTACTGTATGGAACAGCAGTATAAGTGGGAGGAGTATTTACCTTTGGTGGAGTTTGCTTACAACAACTCCTACCATGCTTCTTTGGGCATGGCACCTTTTGAAGCCCTTTATGGACGTAAATGTCGGACACCCATTAGTTGGGACAGAGTGGAAGACAGGGTGGTGATTGGCCCTGAGATGCTCAGAGAAATGGAAGAACAAATGAAAATCATTAAGGAAAAATTGAAGCAGGTTGCAGATAGACAGAAAAGTCTAGCAGATAAGAACCGGAGCTTTAGGCAGTTCTCTGCAGGAGATAAGGTCTTTTTGAGGGTTCGGCCGCATAAGAGTTCAAATCTCTTTCGGCAAGAACTCTAAGTTGGCTCCTAGGTTTGTTGGCCCTTTTGATGTTTTGGAGGTGGTTAATCCAGTTGCTTACAGGCTTGCTCTGCCACCAGCTCTAACCCAGATACATAATGTATTTCATGTTTCAGTACTTAAGCCTTACCATCCAGATATTGCTCATATCCTTGATTGGCGTGCATTGCAGGTCCAGGAACCAGGGGTGATACAGGTGGAACCCGTCAGGATTCTGGAAGAGCGCAACGTTAAGTTGCGTAATAGAGACATTATGCAATACAGGGTCCAATGGGACCAGTATTCGGTGGATAATGCCACCTGGGAAAATGCTGAGGATATAGATAGAATTTTTCCTCATTTGAGACCTTAGCATATTTATATTTTCTTTATAGGGACTTACGAAGTACTAATATCTCAATTTTGTTATGTAACTTGCTTTTAGACATCGAGACGATGTCTCTTCCCAAGTGGGGAAGGATGTCACGTCTCATACTTTGATGCTATTTTGACCATGACTTACTTTGATGCTATTTTGACCATGACTTATTCTGATGATGTTTGACCATGACTTTATGGGATTTAATATATGAATTATGATACGTGTTAGAGCAATATAATATACTACAATGCTTTGGTGTATGGGAATGTAGAAAAATAATTGTTTTCTTTCAGAATTATGAGTGCATTTTATATAAAATAGGAATGTTGATTTAATTATTGTTTAAATTTATGTTTCTACATTGGTTACTAATACACTTTCATTTTGCACGCCTGAGCGCATGTGAGTTGCAGGTGATCGAAGGCCAAGGTGATCGAAGGCCATGAGTGTGATTGAGGAAAAGAAGGTTAGCTTCCCGACAGGGTAAAAGAGGAGAAGCTCTCGATTACGCACACACCACTTAAAATCATGTAGCTCCATTAGGTCATGTCTGTTTTTCAATATGATTGCGTGAAATTGATTAGCATAGCAAAATTAAAATATGGTTTAATTAATCTTAGAAATTGTGGAAGGAATATGGCTTATGGTTTATATTTGTGCAACAAAAAGGAAAAATCTGTTTTAAAATAAATATAATTAAAAAAAAAATAAAACAAAATAAATAATGAAATAGAATATTGTGTTTGCATAAAATGAAATAATAGGTTGCATAAAGGGGATATATTTCTATTTTGAATATGGTTATTTTTCCAAAATAATGAGGAATGAACAGCCCGAGAGAACATTGGGCTCTGGAAATTTTATCTTAAAACCAACAATGCTGTTGGCATGTGGCAATCCTTAGAATTTGCATGAGAATTTTATCTGTCATCTGGAAATAAATTGCATGATCCTCGAAAAGAGGAATAGAGCTTTAAGAGAGAAAAGAGCACTTCCATTCAGTCATATCCGAGAGCTCTGGAAGAGAGGCGACAAGAAGGTATTGCTGGGCATCTGCACTGGGAAGAAAATTGCCAGGTTCTTTCATGCTTTGCCTTCATTTAATTTTAAATTGCAGTAAGGAGATTGAAGGAATGAAATGCATCATTCCATGATATGAGTATAAACAACTAAGAAATCTTTCCAATTTCGTTTTTGAATACTGGGTAATAGCTTACTTCTCTTTGTTGCAATATAGAATACACATTCTTTTCTTCAGAATTAGGGTTTCATTCTGTTGCAAAATCTGCAATTTATTAAACTGCTCTAAAGTATAATGGGAAATATATATATAAACATATATATATGCACAGGAATCTGAATTCCCGTGCATATATACATATATATATATATGCATATAATGTCTGCATAAAAACTCTGTCATCTGAATAAATTCAAAATGCCTTTGAGATAAATTCGAATGCAGATATACTGGGCGAAATGTTTTCTTTATTTTGAGTTTTGAAACTGTTAACCATAGGAATGAGGAAGGGATTTAATCCCTTGTCCTCCCCATGGGAAGGACGCGACACTGTGGGAGGCTCGCGCCTTCCATAGGCCGTGGCCTGTGGAGGAGGCGCGAGCCCCTCACAGCCCGCCCCCTCCCCATGGGAGGGGCAAGGGCTTTCCTGCGCCCTTATGATGCTCAACGCCAGTAAGAGAACCCTGAAAAATGTCTTATTCTGTGTGCACGGCCAGTGAACTTTGAACAGATTTAAAAACCAGAATTTCTTTCTTCAAAACTACACGCAGCTGTATATGAATTTTCACACACACACACACACACACACACACACACACACACATATATATATATATATGTAGACATATACACTTAGCTGTATATACATACATATATATATATATTTATATATATATATAGATATCCATGCATATACGTGCCAAAATGCAAGTTGAAATAGGAAAACCATTTCCAGAAAGTAGTATGAACTCTGTATCTCTGAAATGTTAAACCTGGAACAAGAACAGAAATGTCTCTGAGAAACCATGTAAACTGGAAATCATCTTGATTACTTTGACATATACTTACATACAGAAATACAATCCTGAGTAAAGGAATACAACATAAAATTTGAATGCAAGATTATCTTTCAAACCTCTGAATTTCTGAATAAATTGCACTGTTTCAGTATATTATTAATACTCTGAAACCTGTATTGAAATTGGGAATTACACTATCAGTCAGCCTGAACTTGGAAGGAATAGAAGTACATACTGAAATCAGAAAACACTGTTCCATTCAAACAAATTGATTAAATCTTTCTTTCTAATAGTGCACTGAAAAGTATTAAGACATACATGTTCTTCTTTAAAAACAGAGCCTTTATCCAAATCAGAAAAGGATTACTTACAAAAAGAGTAAACGAAATTTACTACTGAATTTACAATTTTTCTTTCAAAGGATGTTCTGAAATTCACATTTGAAATTCTTTTAGAATTAATTGAATGATTGAAACATGAACGAAAATGCAAAACTTTCTGCTTTGGTATTTATTCATACTTTACTGTGGTAACTTCCGGGACAGGGTGCCGAAGGTGGACCAACAGAGACGGTAGTATTACCTTTTCTAAACTACCATTTACTTGTATTATTTATGCTTGGCCAAGCACTTGTACCATTGAAATAGATGGGTTTGTTTTAAAAGCCTAGAAACATATATGTATTTGAGTCTCTGCCACCTCCTGTTGCAAGACATGTGTTTATTTCTCATGTTAGAAATGCATATAGGCATCAGGCATGCATCGAGAGTTCCCTCCTGTTTTACTGTTTCGGGTTGCTAGGCTCCTTTATGCAGGGCCGGGGATTCCTTTGAGTTAGGAAGGAACCCGGGGAAGTCATGGACTTCGTAGTTGGGCGGAAAAGGCACCTGAATCATATTCTTGGCCCCAGCTTGCAAGCAGACCGAAGGTGTCATGGCGGCTGGTGGTTCCGAGTTTTATTTGCTATTGATGTACTTGTGTATTATTCGAGCCTCCCACAGTGTCGCGTCCTTCCCATGGGGAGGACAAGGGATTAAATCCCTTCCTCATTCCTATGGTTAACAGTTTCAAAACTCAAAATAAAGAAAACATTTCGCCCAGTATATCTGCATTGAATTTACCTCTAAAACGTTTATTGGATAGCCGAGGAAGTTTTCATAGACATGCATGCATATATATATATATATATATATATATATGCAGACTCAATTCTGGCCGCCTTAATAATATATATATATATATGTTTATATATATAATTCCAGTATATACTTTAAATAGGTTTAATAAATTTACCTTTTGCTTGAGAATGGAAACCCTAATTACACGGTGCGGAATGTGGCATTCTACTGTTGGCAGAAATGTAAGCTATTACCAGGTATTCAAAGCGAAGTGGAAGATTTCTCAGTTGTTTATACTCATATCATGGAATGATGCATTTCATTCCTTCAATCTCCTTACTGCAATTTAAAATTAAATGAAGGCAAAGCATGAAAGAACCTGGCAATTTTCTTCCCAGTGCAGATGCCCAACAATACCTTCTTGTCGCCTCTTTTCCAGAGCTCTCGGATATGACTGAATGGAAGTGCTCTTTTCTCTCTTAAAGCTCTATTCCTCTTTTCGAGGATCATGCAATTTATTTCCAGATGACAGATAAAATTCTCATGCAAATTCTAAGGATTGCCACATGCCAACAGCATTGTTAGTTTTAAGATAAAATTTCCAGAGCCCAATGTTCTCTCGGGCTGTTCATTCATTATTTTGGAAAAATAACCATATTCAAAACAGAAATATATCCCCTTTATGCAACCTATTATTTCATTTTATGCAAACACAATATTCTATTTCATTATTTATTTTGTTTTATTTTTATTTTTAATTATATTTCTTTTAAAACAGATTTTTCCTTTTTGTTGCACAAATATAAATGGGATTAATTAAAATAGAATAAGCCATATTCCTTCCACAATTTCTAAGGTTAATTAAACCATATTTTAATTTTGCTATGCTAATCAATTTCACGCAATCATATTGAAAAACAGACATGACCTAATGCAGCTACATGATTTTAAGTGGTGTGTGCGTAATCGAGAGCTTCTCCTCTTTTACCCTGTCGGGAAGCTAACCTTCTTTTCCTCAATCACACTCTTGGCCTTCGATCACCTTGGCCTTCGATCACCTGCAACTCACATGCGCTCAAGCGTGCAAAACGAAAGTGTATTAGTAACCAATGTAGAAACATAAATTTAAACAATAATTAAATCAACATTCCTATTTTATATAAAATGCACTCATAATTCTGAAAGAAAACAATTATTTTTCTACATTTCCATACACCAAAGCATTGTAGTATATTATATTGCTCTAACACGTATCATAATTCGTATATTAAATCCCACAAAGTCATGGTCAAATAGCGTCAAAGTAAGTCATGGT